>CM076979.1:49779585-49797085 GCA_039105355.1 Benthosema pterotum
TTCTGCGGTGGTCCCACAAGGTTTTTTTTTTTATTCCAGCTTCTCTGCGGAATGCGGCCGCGATGCGGCGCCGTGCATACTGATGACGACTGCCGTCAACCGCGGGGGTGTTATGCGGCGGGCAGCTCTTTCAGTCGCTACAGTACGAACTGCACAAATGACGCCTTTGTGCTTTCATTATAGTATTATCTCGCCGCTACAATATGAAAAGTATTGCATCAGGATTTCGTAAGGCCTTGTTTTTCTCCCTTAATCCCATCCCTCCCTTTCTCCAAATTGACGTACTATACAATCGAATCCAATCGGCGTACTCGTGGGAGCCGGGGCCGGCTAAGAATACATGCGAGGTGATTCAATTATGAGTCATGTCGTGCAAAAAAAAATAAAGTTTAGTTGTCATTCAGATTGAAGCTCCAACCATGGCAGCTCTATGGTGCTTCAACAGTGGATGGTATTATGTGAATGGCACTGCTGATATGATGGCCTTGTGGACAGAGAGTGGCACCTAACACAATGTCCTCAAACACTGGAAGGACTTTGTATATGTGGAGATATAACAGTGCAGAGAGTGGAACTGATCATTTGATGGAACTAACATCTGATGAAATAACAATAATTATTACATGGCTTGAATGAATGGTCCAATCACAAGCCAGCGTTCTGGTCACGTGAGCGGTCACATATGTCACAACAACGGACCGCTCCGCTCAACAACAGACCTTCTCCTAACCCGAACGAACGTAGCCTACACAACTGCAGATAAATAAATGCAGCCATGTACTATTTCTGTCAGTTATTACTTATTTATTAATGCATTAAGAGGGATTCATGTAATAGGCGGGATAAGACCCTTCAAACCGGTGAGTTGTTTCCTAATAACTGATATTCTTAGGAAACAACTCACCGGTTTGTCACGTGTTTTCCCTTACATAACAACCTTTAAGGACAACTTTGCTACTACAGTTCTAATAAACCCTAGGGAATTACATCTGGCTGTGAAAAGATCACAGGACCTACTGAATGTGAAGGCGGCAGCACAGCGCACTGCACTCTACAGTGTATAATAGGCTCAATCGCTGTGATCCAGATATTCAGGTGGGATTCATAATAAAATGCCTACCGTTTCATTCCAACTTTAACCCGGCATACATATTTTTTTTGGCATATGACGATCATAGGCAAAAATACAGCATAACCTTTGCAATTCCTCTATTGTTTGACATCATGTTAACGATGTTGGCTAATCATGATCAGTAATCATGTCATAGATAAGTATTTCATCAGATTTATATACATTTTTAGCACCACAAGTTGTGTTATTTGTACATCCTATATTATTTACAGTATATCTTGCAAATCATATTCTAAACATTTTTATTGTGTTAGAAACATACAGTAGAAGCCTTGTATAAGCCCTATGGTCTTATTCCCTTCTCATGGCCCTTTCCTTTTTTATACAACTATCTTTTGTATTGTTTTTTTATATTGTGTAATGCCATATTGACAAGATGTATAGTAGTTACCACAGCAACGACCTCAGGGAAATCAGCTATTCCCAATGTTTAACAAAAAGGCCAACAGATAAATATTATGAAATCATGTGAAAAGACCCCGATGAAACGTGCTGCGGAATAAAAAAAAAAAAGAAGCAGTCAGACAATGGACTGTAGCCTTGAACATTCCATACATAGAAGAAGCGTGGAATTATAGGCTATAGAAGTGGTGCTGTGGAGAAGTGCAGAGCCTAGTGCAACTGAAGCACCAGTGTCATCAGTAAAAAAAAAAAAAAAAAAAAAACACACACAACACAGATGGTCTGGCGGTCCACTGGGGAAACATCATAGGAACTCTCCCCTGGTTTAAATATAGAATAACACAATGCTGATTATATTAGTGGGGGAAAAGAAACGTTGGAATTAATTAAAGCCATACAGCATGAAAAGATGACTTTCACAGGAAAAAAAGGGTATTATACACACACAATTGTTACGCATAACGATGTGTGATAACCTACGACTTACAGTATGTTGTACAGATAAAAAAAAATATGTGTATGGTTTTAAATTACATTTGTCATGATTTGACCTTCATGGCGTTGTCTTTACAATTTACAAAAGATTTAGGCATTTAGCAGACGCTCTTAATCCAGAGCGACTTACGTGAGGCAATTAGCAAATTAAAATGCGTGGCAATGCATCATAGGCATATACAGTAGTTAATGTGACTCATATGTGAGCTAAGAACCTGGCAGTAAAGAATCTATATACAGTAGGCTAATTAAACTGTGTATGCAAATGCTATACTGTATAGTTGTGAACATAGAGCGAGATTATTACCGTATATTACTGCTTTTCAATTGCACATCACACCCAGGGGCGGATCTAGGCATGGGCATGGGGGGGCAATGCCCCACTAAATGCCCAGACTGCCCCACCACAGACTATGGCATGCAAATTACAAAGATATTTCAAGATATTTCAAATTAAAGTGCTTATAATTAAAAGTATTTGAAAACACTACTACTGCTACTAACTAACTACAGCTGCCCCACCACTAAACCAACAGCATTTCATCATGAAAACAGAAAACTCTCTGAGTCAGACCTTTAGCTTTATGCATGCTGCGTGTCTGTTGCAACTTCAACAACAACTGATGTTATTATTGATGCTTTACTTGCCTAATAAAAGTCCTGTAACTGAAAATGGTATGGGGGCAGCTTCATCGTCCATGGTGCAAAGCGACACAGGGGCATGAAGCCATTCTCAGTTCTGGATTAAATGCCTAAATCTTTTTTTGTAAATTGTAAAGACAACACTATGAAGGTCAAATCATGACAAATGCAATTTAAAACCATACACATTTTTTTAACTGCACAATGTACTGTAAGTCGTAGGTTATGAAACATCGTTTCTGCCCCCCCAATTGGGAAATACATCCGCCCCTGATCACACCTTGAGATAAAGGTATACTTCAAGTTACATTTGACGACCAACTACGTCAAAGCGATCGCTTTACTTGCACTCGCTCAAAGTAAGTAAAAATCTACAAAGTTATCCAGTAAGTCAACCGAAGTTTTCAAATTAATATAATGGAGCAAAAGTGCAATATTTGCCTTCAAGATGTACTATTCTCCGTTTCTCCTTTCCTCACTGTCACCTGGCACTCATGGCCGCTGGCTTTCTCATTATGTTATCAGTGGAGCTATGAATAGGCCATATATAATAGCTCTGCCTTTAAGAACATCCTCCAACTTCACAATGAATATAGAGAATGCCTTGTGACTATATTAACACAGTAAGTTAAAGGGAAACTCCACCCATTTTCAACATTTTTTTCTGAGATCGTACAAATGCAACCAAATCATTTGGTTCCATTTGTACACTCTCAGAAAAAAAGAAGCGTCTAAAGAAATCCATTAACATGGTGGAAATACATATTGAAGATGTCATCAAGATGTTTCACTATTTTCACACTATTTTCTTCAGACCTCCATTTCTTGGGAACACAGAATGGGGGAACTTTTTCATCATGTCCACACAACATCTCTAAGGTATATTAATGACATATCAAAATGTTGAAAATGGGTGGAGTTCCCCTTTAAATAAATACTGTCTTTTGTTAGGCAGAAGAGGAGGATACCGGGATGGAGAGAAACAAACTATCAGCCCCAGACCATTAGCAGCTCAGCTTTGATATGCAGTTTACAACTGGCACCCATAACTTAGCCAAAACTTTGTCCGTGCCAAAGTACTGTACTACTCTACTACTCTAACCCTCACCCTCAACATAACCACCAGCAGGGCTTAAAGCAGAACTTTGTTTTTTTGTTAGAGAAGGTTGTTAGAGAAACTAAAAGATGAGTGTTCATTTCTTTAAATTTGTTGCTGCAAATGCGACAAACTGCCATATTGAGCCTATTATACAGTGCTGTGCGGTGTGCTGCCTCCTTCAAATTCAGTAGATCCTGTGATCCTTTGCAGCCAAATGTATTTTTTTAAATATTAGGACTATAGTAGATAATAAAAAATAATAAATTGCTTTAAAATTATGGAAACATATATACGTATTTAGGGCCATGTTCGAAATTGCCCGCTACCTCTCAAAAACATCTACAAATTCTAGCGTGCCATGGAGTGGCACACTATGTGCTTGTAGATGTGTAGCTCTGATATTTTGCTTGTAGGTCTTGATATTTTTCAATAGCTAAAATAATGTTCGGACAAATGGGACTTCTGATTCCATGTTATGCAAATTACATTCCCAATGATAATGGAGAATCCTAGGCATAGTGTCTATTTTCATTGTGTGTGTGTGTGTGTGTGTGTGTGTGTGTGTGTGTGTGTGTGTGTGTGTGTGTGTGTGTCTGCGCGCGCGTGCGTGCGCGTGCGTTTTTAAACCATAGTATGCCTAATACAGTGCCTTTTAATTCTGCCCCTATTGTCCATGTGCTCTATTGCTCCAGGTGTATTGGTTTAGTGTTGTATCGTAGAGCTAACCTACAAGCACACTCCACCCAAACAGGGCTGTGCGTTCGAGAGATTGAACAGACTGGACAAGCGACTGCCACTGCTGACAGCCACAAGGCTCTTAAATTTTTAACCAACCTTTTGTGCTCAAAACCAGTAAAAAATTAATCACTCCTCCATATGAGAAAGTTGCTCTCTCTCTCCCCCCTCTGTTTCTCCGGTCGCGGTCATTAATAGCATATTCGACAGCGCTGCCCGGACAGCGTGTAATCCTTTTTGACTTTCCGTTCCATTTGCCTGGAGGATAGAGCAGTTTAAAAAACATTTCAGCACACAGAAGCATGGCTAACAGGTAATCTGTCTAATTATGGCCTGGGAGGGTTTCCCCTATAAAATATTGAAAGGCCTCCATAACCTCTGGTTCACCCTCCCAACGTACACAAGCCTCTGAAACAGAGACACACTTTTAACCCATTAGCTCAGTGTCTTTCAGCTGGGAGAACCAGACGCTCATGCATGCTGACTAGCCTGGTCTAGCCCTCAATGATTTTGGCCTTGGGGGGGGGGGGGGGGGGGGGGGGGGGTTGCAGGTTCTACTTGCCCTCAGCTCATGGTCACTTGCCCCCCAAAAATATATTGTAAATTTTTGCAGATGTAACTCTTGAGAACGTAAAAATGAAACCAAATGGACCCTTGCGGGTCCATTTGGTTTCATTTTTACACTCTCAAGAGTTAAAATTCATCATCTTAATTAGCCCAGGTCTACACAACTAGAGAATGTAGAAGATGAGGTCATTTTGATGTGTATGTTAATTTGCCTGTTTTGTTTCCCAAATCCTGGAATTGTGGATAGCTAGAAAGCAGGGAAAGACACAGAGGCAGAGTGCAATGACTGCCTTCAAGACAAATTGTGAATCTTGTGTTGTGTTATAGTGCACCAAGTTGCACACTTGCCCGATCGGGCAACCAGGTGGCAGTCCTCACTTGCCCGACTATTGTTTTTACTTGCCCTGGGCAAGCGGGCAAGTGTTAGTGTCAAGCCCTGCTAACGTGTCGTCATGCCCGGCACCTCCCGCGCCCGTCCACTGCTGTTGTACGTCACATCATTTAGAGCGACGCCCACCCCGGAAGGTTCACTCCCACTTGAAGGCCACTTTCCAACGTGCGTTAGTCCAGGCTTTCCGTTTTCGCGCAAGGCGAACGAAAATGAAAGCCTGGGTGTCGAGGCTACGTGCTGACTGACAGGCTGGCTGCAGGGCCCGATCTAGGCATGGGCATGGAAGGGGGCAATGCCACCCCTAGATGAGGGGTTTTCAACCTTTTTAATACCATTTGAGGACATTAAGCACTACAGACCCCAAGACTAAAGATTTCATTTGCCACAATTTTGTCCACAATTCCAGGCTGGATTTGTGGAAACAAAACAGTCAAACATATACAGATCAACATGATGATGAATATTTTAACTCTTGAGAGAGTAAAAATGAAACCAAATGGACCCGCAAGGGTCCATTTGGTTTCATTTTTACGTTCTCAAGAGTTACATCAGGTTAACCAACTTAGCTGGGGACCACCTGGAACCCTCTCAGGGACCACTGGTGGTCCCCGGACCACCTGTTGAAAACCCCTTCCCTAGATGCCCTGACTGCCCCATCGAAAGCGATGGCATGCAAATGGCGACAATGACGATGGCGTGCCAATACATTTCAATATTTCAAATTAATGTGCTTATCATTAAAATGAGTTGAAACACTACCAGTGCTACTAACTAACTACAGCTGTGTCACCACTAAACGAACAGCATTTCATCATTGAAAACAGAAAACTCACTGAGTCAGACCTTTAGCTTTATGCATGCTGCGTGTCTGTTGCAACTTCAACAACAACTGATGTTATTATGGATGCTTTGCCTATAGGGTCCTGCAACTGAAAATGGTACGGGTGCGGCTTCCTCGCCTGTGGCGCAAAGGGGCCCTGCAGACCCAAAAACTAAAAATTTCTTTTGTCCCCAATAACAGGCTGGATTTCAGAAACAAAACAGGCAAACAAGCCCAAAGTTAGAATTAATCTTCTACATTTTTAGTGCTCTTTTATTAGGCACTTAAATTTTTAAACAACCTTTTGTGCTCAAAACCAGTAAAAAAAATATGGGTATGGGTGCGGCTTCCTCGCCTGTGGCGCAAAGGGGCCCTACAGACCCCAAAACTAAAGATTTT
Source organism: Benthosema pterotum (assembly GCA_039105355.1). Classification (NCBI taxonomy): domain Eukaryota; kingdom Metazoa; phylum Chordata; class Actinopteri; order Myctophiformes; family Myctophidae; genus Benthosema; species Benthosema pterotum. The sequence continues at coordinate 49,786,268 of CM076979.1, forward strand.
GTCCACAATAACAGGCTGGATTTCAGAAACAAAACCGGCAAACAAGCCCAAAGTTAGCATTATTAGTGTAGACTTGGACTGATTCACATGATAAACATTTCAACTCGAGAGAGTAAACATGAAACAATGGATCCATTTGGCTTTATTTTTTACACTCTCAAAGAGTTACATCTGGTTCATCAAGTTTCCATCATTCAGCTGGGGACCACCTGGAACCCTCTCGAGGACCACTGGTGGTCCTTGGACAACTGGTTGAAAACCACTGCAGTAGTGCACAGTCATTCAAGCAGCTCAAAGCAGGCAGAAGTGAGAAACGTTAAACGGTGCATCAGTCTAACTCCAAACACACAAAACAAAATGCCAATCTTGCGGTTGCCTGAAAAAGTTCTTGGGTGCATTTCTGTTGCAAAACTTCTGTATTTCTGCATTTCTGTTGCCTATTTTCCCCGCCACAAAAATATTTGTGATCCTGATTTATGCTCTTGGGAGGTCATTCCAGCCAGCCAGGCTAAAGAGGTAAATACAAGGAAAACAAAATAATTAACCACATAAGACATATTCCTTCTCACCCACTTAACACAATAACCGCTTCGCTTGCTTATGTGACGCTGCCTAACGCCATTATAATGTAGATAGGCCACGCTTTTGACGGGCTGCAACGTCATATACTGTAAGCTTTATTATTGAAATCAAACCGGATCGCAGTTTTCTTTTTTGTTTAAATCACGGGTCGGCAACCCAAGATGTTGAAAGAGCCATTTTCGACCCAAAATTAAATTCAAAATCTGTCTGGAGCCGCATTTTATTATTCTTTTTTTTTTTCCTGAGAGTGTGCAAATGTGAACCAAATGGACCCTGGCGGGTCCATTTGGTTCAAATTGCACACTCTCAGAAAAAAAAAGGTCCTCAAAGAAAAATCATTAACATGGTGAAACACAACACAAATGGAGTTTCTAAAAAAAAAAAAAAAAAACGTTTTACAGAACTCCATTTCTAGTCCACACAGCATCTCTAAGATATACTGTATTAATGACATAGTAAACTGAGTAAACCTTTGAAAATGGGTGGTTCAGATTGAAAGCTCCACCTCTGATAACTGCTGGGCTTTGTTGACATGGCCAAGTGCTAAATTAACTGGCAACTGTCACAAAGCGCAACGCATTTTGGGTGACTGAAATGTCTATATTATTTTGGTGCGGATCACCCCAGTGTGTGTATGTAATAATGCTACAGCCAGGGAGCCACTAGGGCTGTGTTTTGGAGCCGCAGGTTGCTGACCCCTGGTTTAAATGTATTTATTTCTGGTCTCTGCCTACTTGACTACAGTCCGTCTAAGACCGCATCGTTCATGCACACTGCCGTACACCTGCTAAAACTCAGAATGATTCTAGTTCGAGAGAACTCTCTGCTGATTATCCAGTGTGTGCTGATGGGGCAGGGGCGGATGTAACATTTCCCATTTGGGGGGGCAAGAGAACATGTTGGAGGGGCAAGAGAAAATGCCCACGCCTGGTCTATAGTATGCAGTATACTGCGCCACGGGCAATGATTGCCGCCCCCATACCATTTTCGGTTTACAGGACTTTTAGGCAAGTATAAGCATCAATAATAACATCAGTTGTTGTTGAAGTTGCAACAGACAGAGAGAATTCTGTTTTCAATGATGAAATGCTGTTGGTTTAGTGGTGACACAGCTGTGGTTAGTAGCAGTAGTAGTGTTTCAAATCATTTTAAATATAAGCACTTTAAATTTGAAATATCTTGGGTTGTTTTGCATGGCATCGTGTTTGGGGGGGCAGACTGGGTATTTAGGGGGGCACTGCCCCCCATGCCCATGCCTAGATCCGCCTCTGTGATGGGGACATTGACATTAGCAACACCGCTTCCCAAAACAGGATGTTTATATGCAGTGCAGTTCCGGTGTTTTACACTATAGTAGGCGTGGCATGAAACGGTTGGCTCACAAGTCCTAAAACCTGGCAGTTTTTGTGTTAACGTCCTATAGGCTACAGTATATACCGAACTTGGAGCTCTGGTCATTTCACAACCCACTGACAGATTTGAACAAAAAAAACATCTCTAAACTTCTGAATAAAACTTTGGCAAACATTTGTGATTAAGGATCATTGTTAATGAACATGAGTAGCTGCTTTGTGAAAACAAGCAGCCGACATGCTCCTCCATTAGCCTCCTCTCAGCTGGGGGCGCCATCCGAGGGTCCAGGTGTAAGTATTTGACCGTTCGCGAAGGGGAGTCCTCCTCGCTGCTAAGATAAATGGAGCCGCCTGACATCAGCAGGTCATCTGTAATAAGTACTCGTGATTAATGCCTTTAAAGAAGAATCACCTCTGGGACACTTTAAGCTGATGGTAGAAACCACGCTGCGATATGATGAATGTAGTCGCTTCCCAGTAAAAAAATACACACTTTGAAGCCTTCTGGCATATGGTGACGGCTCCTTGCCAGCCTAATCGCCTCAGGATGCGTAAAAAAAGGAGATTGATTTATTTGTCTTAACAGAATACATCTGCAACCCCAGTATTAATTCCTTTTTCGTGCCAAATGATGTTTGACCAACATTAATATCTTTCTTTGAGTTAGGACAGAGCGATTATTCACGTGTTTTGCTTCTCGACACCGGAGTCATGCCAGCCATACTGTAGGTCACGTTTGCTTCGAGAATATTAACCAGTCAGAAATCCAGCGACAGCGAAATCATTTGCCGACTGCAGCCGTTGGTCGCGGCCGCTATAAAGCGGTTTGCGACCGTTATCAAATGCCATAAATCCGTTGCGACCGCTGGGCCAACAGACCATGACCGTTACTAATGTTTTACTACTGGTCGCGACTGTCGGGCCAATAGCTGCGACCATTCTTCACCGGTCGCTACTACACCTAACCCCTAGTTCAAGTTCAAGTTCAATAATATGTCCCAAATTGGGCACTTTGTTTTGCAGCACATAATAAAGCTCTAAAAACACACATTACAAACATGACAACAACTGACACACGTAGTAGCACAAAAACAGATACAAATACATAAATACTGTATAAAGTGCAAACTAGAGCTAAAGTGCACCAAGTGACTAATCTAAACAACCTATACCTCACCACCCATCCCTGAGACTAACAGCCTAGCGTCTACCTCCTCTTGTTTCCCTTATTGATGGCTCTAATGGAGGTAGGTATGAAGGAGAATTTAAACCTGTTGGTTTTGGTGACAGGAATCTTTAGCCATTGGCCAGATGGCAGAATTTCATATTCCTGACATAGGGGGTGGGAGCTATCTGTTCTAATGGAGACTGCTTTGTTAAGCACCTGTTGGTCATTATATGACTCAAACCCCTGAATGTAGTCCCCACAATTTTACTAGCCACCTTATAACGACTCCGTTTAGGGCATTCACCTGTCTAACACCAATGTTACCATACCAGCAAATGACAGAAAAGGTGATGACAGACTCAATGAAGGCTTTATAAAACATAATCATCAGCGATTCACCAAGCTGAAATTTGGCTAGTTTCCTTAAACAGAAGAGGCGCTGCTGGCCCTTCTTACACAGCACCTCTGTGTTCAAGTCAAATTTTAGCCTGTTGTCAATAACTGTCCCGAGATATTTATACTCGCTAACAAACTCCACTGACTGCCCTTCAATCACACTGCTCTGGGGAGATAGTGGATGATGACGAAAATCAACACACACCCTAAACATAACCTCAGTAAGACCTATGCATAAACCTAACCTTAATCTCTGACCGTTGGTCGCGGCCGTTTGCAGAATGACAACTGCCGTCACCGTTGACTGAATGACAACTGCTACGACCGTTGTCATTTGGCTAACGGTCGCGACAGTTTGGAAAATACCATATATCAGTTGCGACCAATGGGCCAACAGTCGCGACCGCTAGGCCATCGGCCACGACCGGGAAATGACTTCACTCCTCCTGCTAAAAATCTGTTGCAGTACATCAGTGGTTTTCAACCAGTGGCCCAGGGACCACCGGTGGGCCTTGAGAGGGTTCCAGGTGGTCCCCAGGCTAAATGATGGAAAGTTGGTTAACCAGAAGTAACTCTTTGAGAGTGTAAACATGAAACCAAATGGACCCTTGCGGGTCCATTTGGTTTCATGTTTACGCTCTCAAGAGTTAAAATATTCATCATGTCAATTAGCCCAAGTCTACACAACTAGAGAATGTAGAAAATTAACTGTATCTGTGCCTTTTTTGTTTTCCAAAAATCCAGCCTGGACAAAAGCAAAAGAAATCTTTAGTTTTGGGGGTCTGTGGGGCAAAAAAAAAAAAAATGTCCTCAAATTGTGTTCCGTGGCTTAGATGCTGAATAAATAGTGGGCCCTGGCATCAAAAAGGTTGAAAACCACTTTGTTACATCCACACCATGGGCACTTTGGGTTGTGTTTTTCTTTTGTCCACTTTCCTCTCTTCGTGTATAAACCACACGGCGGTTGTTGAGTCATTCCTCAAGCTCGGCATGGCGTGACGTAAACACATGCATCACAGCGTTAGACCTCAGCCATGCTGAACACCTCGTTTGCGGCGCTGCGCGTTCGTTTCACAACGCGCTGCCTCCCCCTCCCTGGTCAGCAAACGGAATGATATCGCAATTAGCGATTTAGTGAGCAGTATTGATGGAAGCGTGCAGTCGGATGATTGAGTGTCTATAACTCAGTGGTTCCCTAATGTTTCCATTCGAAAACCCCCCAAAAAACATAGTCTCTACAGTAGCTGCCACCACCCCTCACCTAAAATAGCAAAAAAAAAAATACATAATTAAATAAAAGGGTAGAATGTGTTGGATCGCAAAAAAGTTGTGATTGTGATTGTAGATTTGCTTGGAGCTTGTAGAAATCAATCGATCAAATATTCAATATTTATTCATAATGAGCTAATACCGCTGTCAGACTCTCCACATACTAGAGCATGTCTAAAACAGATATCAGAGCTGAATGTGACGTGGAAACATGAAATAAACGCTCAAACATGTAGCTATAGGTGGAACTAGAGGCCATAGAAGCCATTCTATGACTTCACCCACAGTACAAACCCTTTAAGGAAATGTCACCAACTTTGTTGTGAAGGTTCGCAAACAAGGCCGTTCACTCTCTTCTTTTACCGTGTTTTTTTTGCTAACGCGTATAAGAAGAACCTACGGAAATTGTGTGTGTGTGTGTGTGTGTGTGTGGTGTGTGTGTGTGTGAGAGGCTGCCAGCTATACAGTATGTCCGGGCTGTGACCAAGATACGAATAATAAAGCGGAGGAGACCTTCGAAATAATAACCTCACCCGATTCGGCTTCAAACTTTCTTCTCCGCCAGGACATTTTAGTCCAAGTATGTTCTGTTTGCACCGGAGAGGGAACTATACTTCCTCTCTCTCTCTCTGTCCTCTCCTCTTGTCCATCAGTTCCTTCACTGGCCTTCGACTGTGTTAAATGTAGCTCTCTGCTATACAACTCCAGGTGAATGACGGGCACGCATACAGTCCAGTAACACTGGGCATGTAGAGGGGAAAGCCTTGCTGAAGACCTCATGCATTATACAGCCTGCCTTGTGTCATATGTGCGATTCTGCACGGAGAGGAAATACCAAAGAACTTGAACGAATGTGTGAAAAACTATTCCTTCTCTCTTGTTCCTTTTTAACCCACAACAAAACTATGAGAGAGAGAGAGAGAGAGAGTGAGAGGAGAGAGAGAGAAGAGAGAGAAGAGAGGGAGGAGAGAGAGGAGAGAGAGAGAGAGAGCGATAGAGAGAGAGAGAGAGAGTTTCCTTTTCATGCAAAATACGGCAGGTATAGAAACAAAGAAAAATGGGAGCAGAAGCAGAGTTTGCTGATCTATTTATTTATTGGCCCTATCACTCAGAATGTCATCATGGCCTCCTGGTATTGTGGGTATATATTATATATATATATATATATATATATATATATTATATATATATATATATATATATATATATATATATATATATATGAGCGACCGAGTGTTGTTTGACCACCAGCACCGTAGTAGTTGCAATGCCTCCCACACATGCAGAAGAATGGCCTGACATTTACCAGAGTTCCACGGCCGTAATACATTTTTATTGTGCGTGTGTGTGTGTGTGTGTGTGTGTGTGTGTGTGTGTGTGTGTGTGTGTGTGTGTGTGTGTGTGTGTGTGAAATGGCAGAGGCTTGAATATACACGCGGCTGAAAGGACCCACGCTGGGGCCCACCGGGAGCCCTTTACACTGGCCCACTAAGTCCATTCAGACAGGGTTAGTAATTACAGGAATGGGAGGGCGAGGGGGAGAGGCAGTGCAGAGCTGAACTAATTCAAACAAGGTGGGGAAAAGCTTCTCGCCGTTCGAATATGGCCGGCCGGCTCGCTGTCGGAGCCCCGCGTCGGGTTTTTAACCAAGTAATTATGAGTCAGATGTTAGCCATCCGTCTCATGTACATAATAAGTCATCGGAGGGGGTCCCCTGGCAAAATGACGTCCGGTCGCCCACGCACGCACACACACACACACACACGCAGCACAGCGGCCCTCGATCAATATCACCGGTGACTTAATTTTTTAAAACTTTAGAGGATTGATTATAAACAGGCAATGCATCATGGGAGGGGGAGGGAGGAAAGTAGTGCTATTCATGCGTTATACAGGACTGTGGAAGTGGATGAAATGGAGATGGTGGGTTTGGTATGTCAGAGCTTGACACTAACACTTGCCCGCTTGCCCGGAGCAAGTAAAAAAAAAATGGTGGGGCAAGTGAAGACTGCTACCTGGTTGCCCGATCGGGCAAGTGTGCAACTTAGTGCGCTATAACACAACACAAGATAAATTTGTCTTGAAGGCAGTCATTGCACTCTGCCTCTGTGTCTTTCCCTGCTTTCTAGCTATCTTTCCTATCTCTCTCCCAGGTTCATTTGGTTCAAAACTATCATTTTGCTGGGGTCAGGGACCACTGGGTCTGTGACCACTATGGGCTGATTAAGATGATGAATTTTAACTCTTGAGAGCGTAAAAATGAAAATGAGTTTCATTTTTACGCTCTCAAGAGTTACATCTGGTTAACCAACTTAGCTGGGGACCACCTGGAACCCTGCCAGGGACCACTGGTGGTCCCCGGACCGCCTGTTGAAAACCCCTGGTTTAAAGCACCCAAGTAGGAAGTAAACTTGAATGCAAAATTTACAATATATTTTTGGGGGGCAAGTGACCATGACCTGAGGGCAAGTAGAACCTGACTTGCACTTGCCCGATGGGCAAGTGCCTCAGAGACCTTAGTGTCAACCCCTGTAAGTGGTCATCTCACCCAGAATAACAACCTGCTGCGGCTTTTGTTTTACTAGAGCAGTTGGTTTGCAACCTTTTTTTTTTTTTTTTTTTTTTTTTAACCAAATACCACTATTTATTCAGTATTTGAGCCACGGAGTACCAACATTTGATATTTTAGCCCCACAGACCCCAAAACTAAAAGATTTACTTTGCTTTTGTCCACAATTCCAGGCTGGATTTTGGGGAAACAAAGCAGTCAAACATACAGATCAAAATGACCATTAATCTTCTACATTCTCTGGGTGTGTAGACTTGGGGCTAATTCACATGATGAATACTTTAACTCTTGAGACTGTAAAAGTGTGAAAATATTCATCATCTGACTTAGCCCCAAGTCTACACAAGAGATGTAGTAGATTAATATATAATCTATGTAGTAGATTAATATACAATTGTTACATCCCTAATTACTAATAATTAAGTTGTTTCTCTAGATCATACCTGGGCATTATTTTTAACTCTTGAGAGCGTAAACATGAAACCAAATGTACCCTCGCGGGTCCATTTGGTTTCATGTTTACGCTCTCAAGAGTTGAAATATTCACCATCTGAATTAGCCCAAGTCTACACAACTAGTCATTTTTGATTTACGTCACCCTGTTTTGTTTGTAAAAATCCAGCCTGGTATTGTGGACAAAAACAAGAAATCTTTAGTTTCGGGGTCCGTGGGGCCAAAATTGTAATCAAATGGTGCTCCTCGTGGCTCAAAATGAATGAATAAATACATTCATTTATTCATGAATACATGAATAAATAACGGGCCCTGTTGTTAAAATGGTTTGGTCTTATTCTTACTTTTATCTTGAAATTAAATTAATATCAACCAGACTTTAGTCCAGCCTTTAGTCTTGGCCCTCCACAATATTTTATGTATCTCATTTGGCTCATTGGGGAAAATAATTGCCCACCTCTGCTCTAGATGTTTCTGAGTAGTATTCTCGGCGGAAAGAGACGACCGACATCCGTACATTCACAATCCTCCAGTTCATTTCCTACAATATTTATATAACTGGACACACAGCACAGTTGGATGCAAATCCAACATGAAGATCACGCCGCCATATCATCAGACAGGAAAAGCAGCAATGCTTACTAATGCTACTCACCCGTTGCGAGTTACACCTCCTCCCATCCCACCCCCCCCCCCCCCCGACAGCCATTATTCGGCGTTGCCCAGAAAGCAATTCCATTTGCATAGCATTGTGAGGAATATTTATTTCCATCGATAGGCATTTCTTTCCGTGCAAAAAAAAAACATTGTCGGCTGAAATGCTACCGGGAGCAATAACGCGCGGCTCACAAGGCCATCTTTTCTGCTTTTAATTGGCTTGTGCTTCACAGCGGCATTCACAGATGTCTCTGTTGTAGCACAAGGGGGGAACTATGAATACCACTGCCCTTTCTTTATTCCCTTTGACACCTTCATTACACTACAGTGACACACTTTTATAAAACCCAGAGAATGCCATATGAGTTATACTCATTCACTCCAGATAGAGGTTTAAATTCAAATGTTAGGCTGAGATTCATCCTCCAACACACACTCCTGAAGGCCTCTTTGTGCGCGCGTGTTTACATCTCTGTCTGCATCTGATGTAAGACCAGACGTCGTGACAACAATCCTCTCTTCATAGCAGAAACAGAAACCCAACATCATCTAAGAAACTTTCAAGGACCTGCGAGTTGCACTGTCTGTATTGTTGTTTTTCCCTTACTTTGTTTCCCTTAACACTATAAGCCGCAAGAACGGAGATTTTCGTCTTCATTAAGAGTTCCGAAGGACGGCAAGAACGGAGAATTATCAAAAAGACGGTGATTAATTAATCCAAAATGGAGCTCAAGAGGCTGCTGCATGCAAGCTCACCTGGACCTGCCCGAAATCGGCAGGTCAATCATCCAAAATCGTCCGGCAAAATAGTTTGATTGCTAATAAATCCTGATCTAAATCAAACACTATATACGTTTATAATCAACATGTTTTTTTGACAGCCCATATAGCGGCCCCATTGTTAGTTGCGGTAGGAAGCATATGACCCCCCTTTTATCCCTGATATCGTTGGTTCTTTGTCTTGGGCTGCTCATAGCCACATATGCTATGAAGCACTGGTGACGTCTTGTGTGTCTGGACATCCTTCCTGATGGAATCGATCACTGCACGCTGATTTAATGGTTCCCAATAATGCTGGCAGCTTAAAGTGTTAATGTTAAAACACTTTTTTTGTGACTTTGTTTTGGAGGGAAATAAAAAAAAACATCGGAGGACAATTTGTTCCTTTTCTCACACCTTACTTTGATATAGCAAGGCTTTGGAGTTGAGGAGGAGGATGTGTTTGCGAGTTTGTGTACGAAGTGCGTGTTTTTGTGTGGGTATACTGTATGTGTGTAATAGGCTTTTATCTGCAATAATGTCTACATTAAGATCTGATACATGCATGCAGGTATACATGTTATCTATAACCATAACATTTGAAAAGATATGCAGAATAAAAGCCATACTGTACTGCACTATAAGGCTGCACTGATGTACTGTACATCTGATTTCAGGGTTGCTTCTTTTCACCTGCCATTTTTTTATGATGAAATTCCACTAGAGCAGCAGTGGTCTGGGGACCACCAGTGATCCTTGAGAGGGTTCCAGGCGGTCCACAGCTACATTTTTATGGTCAGAATATACTACAATTCAAAATCCAACGGCTTAGTCTACTATTTCATCCGTATTGATCGTATTGGGAACAGGCCCACTGACCTATCCAGCCTACTGTCGTTTTGTCAAAGAGTTAATAGTCTATGGCAGTGGTTTTCAACCAGTGGTCCGGGGACCACCAGTGGTCCCCTGAGAGGGTTCCAGGTGGTCCCCAGCTAAGTTGGTTAAACAGATGAAAAGTTGGTTAACCAGATGTAACTCTTGAGAGCGTAAACATGAAAGCAAATGTACCCACAAGGGGCCATTTGGTTTCATTTTCACCCTCTCAAGAGTTAAAATATTCATCATCTGAATTAGACCAAGTCTACACAACTAGAGAATGTAGAAGATTAACTCTTTGACAGATCAGCAGAAAAGCTAGGCTCGCTCCCATTAGGCTCAATATTAACACAATAATTTATAGAAAATCCTCTGTTGTGAAGTTGTGCAAATGAATGAGCTCCAAAGACAGCTTAAGGTGTCTACTTTAAGGGAAGAAATAAAAATCAGTTCATATGTTTCAGGTTTTTTTTTAAATACATTTGACAAAGCAGCCGTATTTTCACATTTCACTGTTTCCAGGGCTCATTCAGAGATAAATGCATTTAAAGTTATACAATTTATCATTTATTAATGATAGTTGTAAAGTGTGTGAGTTGTTTGGGGGTTTTGTAGTGCAATCACACTTAAAGGACTTCAACAGGTGGTGTGCAGTGAGTTAATGAGCTTGTTAATAAAACAAAACCCAAAACGACTTTTTGGGTGATGAACAGACAACAGAATAATCAATCACCCAA
>CM076979.1:49802085-49807085 GCA_039105355.1 Benthosema pterotum
CAGATATATGTCCTTTTTGCCCCGTGACAGCAAAGAGCAAGACTCTGCTCACACCCCAAGCCTATAATCTGAGGCCTCACTCAGGACTCAGGAGCCAGGGGTGAATCAATTATAAAGCTCTCAGTATTTAAATTAGCTTTACCTCCAAGTCATTTGAATACAATAAATAGGTCAGTGGAAACTAAATTGATTCAGCACGTCCATGGGCTGAAGCTGTAGCTCTTGGTCTGCACACACGCTGGACAAGTGGCCTACCTACCTGTGTCAGGGGCGGATTGGCACATATTTTCCCACCGGGACAATTTTCCCATTGCCAGGCCACCCTGGCTGGTTAACCAGATGTAACTCTTTGAGAGCGTAAAAATGAAACCAAATGGACCCTTGCGGGTCCATTTGGTTTCATTTTTACACCCTCAAGAGTTAAAATATTCATCATGTGAATTAGCCCGACTTAGTCTACACAACTAGAGAATGTAGAAGATCATTTTGATCTGTATGTTCCAGGCGAGCATCTAGCGCATTCTAGTGCATTTTGGAAGTGCCACTAGCGCATTTTGGATCTTGGCAGTGGCAACACTGCCTCCAGCAGCGCCCTGGCCCACAGGAGTGAACGGGAATATGGCAACTCTCCTACTTGAAGGCTCTTCTATCCTTCTTTTTTGAAGGACAGAAACACTAGTTTGCCTGGCCTGGCACCCTGGCCTGCCTGAAAAAAAAAAAAAAAAAAAAAAACTGTCCAGGCCACTAGGTGGCACAGGCCACCGGGAAAACTCCCTGTACTCCAGATGGCCAATCCGCCCCTGACCTGTGCCGTTCATCGTGTTACGAAGCGTATAGACGTCTTGCTAGTGTGCAGCTCCATTGAAGGCTACAGAGGTCAATTCACTTTATAATTGAATTTGGTCAACAGTCGATCCCAATTCAGACTGAAAAGCAGGGGGAATTGATCTGGATTTGCGGGAGGCTCAAAGCGGTGCAAAGGTTGTTAAAATATCTGACTGGATTGAGAAGGGAGATTAAATGGGTAAACTTGTTATTCGAGAAATCTAAAGGAACAAGGCAGCTGGAGTATTCCACAAAGAAAAAAAAAGTTTTGAAACAGCTAACCTCACCACTACGCTTTAATCTTACACAATAGGAACGGACTGTATCCCTGAGGCAGGGAGAATGTCGGACTGCAGGTCTGGCAGTCATTCAATTCCAGGCCATTTCTTATATTTCCACAGAAAATATAGTATAGACCAGGGGTTTTCAACCTTTTTGACTCCAGGGACCACCATTTATTCAGCATCTGAGCCAAGGACCACCATTTGATGACATGTTCACACCAAATACCTAAAATTAAAGAATTATTTTTGGTTTTGTCCACAATTCCAGGCTGTATTTTGCCAACAAAACAGTGTAGACTTCTTAATTAAGCGGTGCTACTTCAGATGATGAATATTTTAACTCTTGAGAGTGTGAAAATGAAACCAAATGGACCCGCAAGGGTCCATTTGGTTTCATTTTTACATTCTCGAGAGTTACATCTGGTTAACCAACTTTCCATCATTTAGCCTGGGGACCACCTGGAACCTTCTCACGGACCACTGGTGGTCCCCGGACCACCTGTTGAAAACCCCTGGTATAGACCGATCACAAGTTGGTTGCTCCCTGCTTTGCAAGAGCATCGGTGAGTTAAAGACACTGATTATCAAAAGCCGTGACCAGTGTCCGCATCTGCAATAGACCTCCTTAAGCCCCACCCTCTCCCCCTGTCCAACCATGAGTTGGACAATTCCCGGGCGGACTCATTCATTCCAATGTAAATACAATGGACATTATTACACATTAAAGACATGGTTCAAAATCTCTTCCAAATCCATCAACAAGGCAGGCTGTATGCAGTGGAAAAAACATGTGTGACTTTTATTTTTTTTGTTTTAGCACAATAGGAAAACTATTGGTGGAGAGGTTTTGTCTATCACACGTTATGCTCAGCTGTGATTGGACCCATAGCAGTTTGGGGAGGGGCTTACTATAAGGTCTGCACGCACAGAGTTCAAAACTCTCACGCTTGCATTCAAAGCAACCAGGGGTTTGACTCCACCATATCTCACTGGCCTCATAAAACCCTACAAGCCCTCCTGTGCACTCCGATCAGCCGACACTGGGAAGCTGGCATCACCCCCGCGCGAGGCAGTACGCTTCAAGATCTTCTCCCTCCTGACTCCAAAACTATGGAACGCACTACTAAAGGGCGGCTGTGGCTCAGGAGGTAGAGCAGGTCGGCCAATGATCCAATGGTCGGCGGTTCGAATCCCGGCTCCTCCTGTCTACATGTCGAAGTGTCCTTGGGCAAGACACTGAACCCCACCTTGCCTCCAGTGGTTGCCACCACTGGTGTGTGAATGTGGGAAGTGGGGACGCTGGCGTTGACTGTTCGCCGCTCTACTTCCCAATGTATGAATGAATGGACCATTGTAAGCGCTTTGAGTATACACGCTGTGCATAGAAAAGCGCTATAAAAATGCAATCCATTATTGCAATCAGAACCACAGACTCACTCCCTATCTTGCACCGCAGTATGAAAACACACCTCTTCAGACTCCATCTCAGCCCACAGCACTTATATTAGCCTACATACCAACCCACTTGCAGCAGTGACGTATATAGGATGTCTAATGTATTAGTGCTTACATTCTATATTGCAAATTCTGCTTAAATTGTAACCTTTAATCTGTAAATGTTAATACATTGCAATGTCTCCACTTGATGTAAATTGCTCTGGATTAAGAGCGTCTGCTAAATGGATAAATTGTTAATTGCAAAGCGAATAAATAAACACTTCCAAAACAATCATCATACAGAAGGGTTGTTTTAATCTATTAAAACAAAAGCTTGCATGTAATTATTTATTATTATTGCTATTAAAAGCAGAGAGCAGATACAAGCTTGCACACAACTTTGGTCAGAATTTATTGAGCATAGACCCTTGAGAAGCAGCATCTCATATTTTGTTATTTTTTAACGATATTTCTGGGGGTCTTTTATGCCTTTATTGATGGCTGTACAGCAGCTTGACAGGAAAACTGCAAGAGAGAGAGATGGGGGTTGTAGACACATCATCTGAATCAGGACTCAAACTTACGACGCGCCGTCAACCATCCTAGGTGCCCCTAGAACCGCTAGGCCAGGCCGGGCCGGGCCGGGCCAGGCCCCCTGCCTGCAGCATCTCATGTTTAGAGGGGGTGGGTCCTAACCCTATACCTATACACACATAGCGCTGTGTCGCTTCGAGGCACGCTGCAAGCAAGCTCGTACGTGTTCTTGTACACAGACGGCATTCGTATAGGATCGGCCTCGGCTCCTAATGGGTTAAGACACCTGAAGACAACAAGCTGCCAATCACACAGCCGTGAAGCACCTCTTTGAAACAGATTGCTATTCTTGTCACATCACGGTCGGTGCGCGCTAACACACCGCCGCTAGTAGTGCAGAGTGCCGCTAGGACAGCGTGCACCGCCGTGGCGTGTCCTAGATTCACCAACGAGCACGGAGAAGAAACCCCATAATGCAAAGTACACTGCAGCGTTGCACGGTAAAAATCACTCAGTTCACAACCCGGTATAATACAGTTTAGTTCCTCGTGCTAGACCATGCCATACTCACTCATGCACAACACGCTACGGTTATGAATCAAATATTGTGACAGCTAAAAACATGGTGAAGCACATTATCAGCTTTTAAGAGTTCTTCTAACAAGCTTGTTTTTTCTCAGTTGATCACAAAGCTCTCAAAGGTTAGTAGTACGGGGTGTGTAATGCAACAAAGATTATAATTGCCTTATCTCCATAACACTTAGTGAAAGTACCCCCCCACCCCTCCACCATGTATCTTAATCCATTTTCACCCGAGATATGATTGTACAAATTACTTCCAAATCATGATGGTTTCTATGAGCACTGGTCCTCAATATTTCATGTCAAGGACCCCCAAAAATCATCTGTATGTGGCCACTGACCCCGTCTGAACATAGGTAGTTCCAGGGCCCCCTCCCCCCAGAAGCAAAATATCCGAGTTGAAAACGTCGTTGCCTGGGCCCAGCCCTGAATAGTCACCTTAAAAAAATAGTATTATTTTCCCCTGTGATTCAGAGTCTGGCAGCCTCCGGTGTCGTCTGGTATCGGTTGAAAATCCGACGAGGGCAGCTGATTGGCCAATATATAGCCCTGTCACTCAATGGTGTCAAACGACAAACATGGCGTTTTATGTTGCTTCTTCTATTTGTCTGTGTAAACTAGGCGTGCAAGCTCGGTCGGTGTCTCCAAGACAAATTTCTCCCTCGGGAGACAAATAAAGTAAACCTGGAACATTGAACGCCAAAGGGCGTTCCCGCTGAAAAGGCATTAAGATTATCACGAGAGCCGTTAGCAAGGACATTTACAACCACACAAATAATTAGCAGGGAATGGAACTATAAATTGAAGGGGACTAAGAGGAGACAGAGGGAGTGCATAGAGGCGGGGTAGGGGGGGTATAGTTGGAGATGCAGCAAATATGTTTTCTGTCTGACAACGTATCACCCACCCTGCCAAATCCCTCCCTCCTTCCCTCGCTCCCCCGCCTTGCCTGACGCTATCGACTAGCGCTCCTCGATATCTAAATAGAGTTAATGATTATTACATGAACTTGTAAATGTGTAAAGGGCAGCTAAGCAGATGGTCAGATGGAAATTGATGATAGGTTTAGGAGTCATTAGTAACGATGCTCTCTCTGGCAAGAAGTGAGAAGTGCTGAGTTGTCCGCCTTTAAGAGGCAGCGGCGCTATGCTGTGCTGTGTCGGCTCTCTCACTCTCTCTCTCTCTCTCTCTCTCTCTCTCTCTCTCTCTCTCTCTCTGCTTGCCCCATGCGTCATGCGGCGACATGGCGGACCTACCACTGTGAGCGTCCGTGGATTAGAGGTGTAACAATGTTGTAGTAACCAGGGGAGGATTATATCCAACCGGCTTGTTGGGCCC
>CM076979.1:49809585-49849585 GCA_039105355.1 Benthosema pterotum
GGAAAACTAAAACTTAAAGTGCTTAGAAGGATATTAGATTTCCCTATATAGGATACGGAGAAAGAAATCCACAATGATGGCAATATAATAATGAAAATACGAAAGGATCGGTTTATGAAATGTGAGCACTGCACTGTCGAAAATGTGCACGAGATGTGCACGAACTTTGCTGATGAAATGCTAACACACAGTACTCGATATCTTCACAATAGTTTGATGACGCACATGTACAAGAAACAGAAAAGAAATTGTTGCTTGCTTTGCTCAGTGTGATTTAGGGCTGAGACTTTAAATGATTAATTGAGATTAATTAATCACAGGAACAATGACGTGATTAAAACAAAAAAAATAATAATAATTGCACATTTTGCACAACAGGACCTTTTTCACTGGACGAATTTCAGGGGTACTGGTCAAACTGGTGCATGCAATGGGAGAAGAAGCCAATAGGGGCTGCCATTGATCCCACCTCCCACTGTTCCGTCGCCCCATTGGTCCGAAATTACTAACGCCATCTCAAACCCTCAAGTTTTTATTAAGAAAAACACGCTACTAACCTGTTTTAATTTACCAATAAAATCTTGGTCAAATCTTGGTATGCGATTAATTGACATTAATGAATTACTTCAAATTATTATTATTTTTTTTTAATCTAGTTCCACCCCTATAAAAACACCCTGAAACCCCTTTCTAACATGATGTGACAGTGAGACGCCTGGCTCTAAACAAATGGCACATGTGTTTATCGATCACTTCTTTCTAGTCATTGACAGTCCTAAAGGTCACTGTACTGTATATGTGAGAGGGAAAAAAATCTATAAAACGTTAAAGGTTTAGCTAGAAGGTGACCAGATCCAAACCTGTTCATTTGAGGAACAGAAGTGTTGCATGTGTAGGACAAGTGAGGGAAACGTTAAGAAGCAATGCAGGGTCAGCAAATTATTAACAACTTTGATATCCTATTAAAAAGGGGAAAAAAAAGTCAGGATTTTAATAATAAAAGAAAAATACAGCAAAAATAGTTGATCTACAACAGCTTGTAGATCAGCTATTTTTGATACATACGGCAGTACAAGCAGTGCGGTCTCTCTGGACTGAGTGTGGAAATACTTCTCAGGTTATTTTAACATACTTAAAAAACATACGTAAAAAAAAAAAAAACTTGATGTCAACATCAAGTTCTGTTTCACCATGTTAATGATTTTCTTCCCCTTTAACTCTCTTATTGTCCACTCCACTCTTCCTCATAATGCCAATTTTCCCCAATTTTCATATTTTTTATTCATCAAATTCATACCAATCAAATAAAGCATATACAGTAATTCCAAATACTCATCATTTGTAGAGTTGATCATATACACTATATGATAACACCCAGTAGGTGGCAGTAATGTGGAAGATGGCCGGAAATGAAGCACTTTTCCAGTCATAGAGAAAGGAGTACTTCCTGTCTGTCCGTTTCACTGCTGCTATGGAAACAGGCTGTTGATGTTATCCTCATCAAAGCATCGTGTTTTATATCGTATATAAGTCAAATCAAGCTGTAATGACCACCGATGTTTGGATTATGATCAGCAATAGACGTACAGACCGCACACGTGCACGTATAATGTGCACCTGACGATTTTGACCATTTCTAAGTGAGTACTACCTGCCGTTAGCCGATCATGCAAAAAAAAAAAAAAAAAAGCCAATCGCCTGAAATTAAATGTCACAATCATTGGGAATTAAATAATGCGTCAAGAAAGTGTCAAGGCCATCAAGGTCATTAATTATTTAAAGCAGGGGTTTTCAACAGGTGGTCCGGGGACCACCAGTGGTCCTTGAGAGGGTTCCAGGTGGTCCCCAGGCTAAATGATGGAAAGTTGGTTAACCAGATGTAACTCTTGAGAGTGTAAAAATGAAACCAAATGGACCCTTGCGGGTCCATTTGGTTTCATTTTCACACTCTCAAGAGTTAAAATATTCATCTGAATTAGCACTATTTAATTAAGAAGTGTACACTGTTTTGTTTGCAAAATCCAGCCTGGAATTGTGAACAAAACCAAAAGAATTCTTTAGTTTTAGGTCTTTGGGGCTAAAATGTCATCAAATGGTGGTCCGTGGCTCAAATCCTGAATAAATGGTGGTCCCTGGTGTCAAAAAGGTTGAAAACCTCTGATTTAAAGCGTCAACAGTGGCAAGGGCAATACGAGAGTTAAGTTCCAAAATTCCAAACTATCCCTTTAAGCCCAACCCATTTCCCTGTACTTTTGGTAAACTCCGCCCCCAAGACAGCTCACAGCACTGAAAGAATTTCAGCAAGTGACACATTTGATGGGGTAAAAACATAAAGTTTCCAAAGTTTGAATGCTCAACTTTTCTGAAAGAATGGCAACCTGATTCAGCAAAATGAATAATCTAGTACTCGACCTTCACTAATTCTTATACCTTTTATGTTGTCATGAAAGGGGAGGAAAAAAAGTTAATCATGTTGACATCAATTTCCCCAACACCTGTTTTGCTGTATTACTACGTCTATTATCATATGACCGTTCCGGTAAAATTCTGTTGAGCCTCGTCCTGAATTATTAATAAGTGTTTCTCATTGGCTTGATTGTCCCAAATCAAGACAAATAGAGCGGAATCGAATCATAAAATATTCACCGGGGCGTTGGTGCTCCGAGAAGGAAATTAATTCAATTGTCACTTTTTTTTTTCTTCCCTCTCACAGGAGCGCAGGTGTCCTCATTCCAACACGTCAAATTGACCATGAAGACTCATTATATCTAGTAAATAATAGATCCATTAGAAAGATTCCAGTGTATTGCCTGAGTGTTAGTTAACCTAAGGGGAGGAAACAGTGCCATACTGTAGTATTGCTTAACAACAAACAACAGTGTACAAAATACTGGAGTTAATTAAAAGCTCCCTACAGTGTAATGTCTTTATAACAGGCACAACAACACAACTAAAGCACAAATAGAATGAATGTAAGCATATAGGAGTATACGGTCAGGGTATATAGTATGTCAGGGGTATAGGCAGCCTTAGGCATGGGTGCCAACTAGGGCATTAACCAACTAGTCGACTAGTCGATTGTCAACAAGTAAAACCACTAGTCGAACTTGTTGTTACTAGTTGTTACTCACGTGTAAATTCTTGAAAATTAAGCAATTCAGATGTTTAAAGAGATATTGTGTGGATATGATAAGTTCCCCCAATCCTGTTTTTCCTAAAAATGGAGGTATGAAAAAAATCATTAACATGGTGAAATACATCTGATGACATCATCAAGATGTTTTCACCATGTCAATGATTTTTCTTTCAGACCCCTTTTTCCTGAGAGGGTACAAATGATTTTTATTTCAGACCCCTTTTTCCTGAGAGGATACAAATGTGAACCAAATGGACCCTAGCGGGTCCATTTGGTTCACATTTGTATCCTCTCAGGAATTTTTGGAAAATGGGTGAAATTCCCCTTTAACTCCGGCAGAGCGTAAAATTTTACGATCTCAAGAGTTACAGATCTATAAGGATCCATTTGGCTACCAACTGTCAGTATTTCAGCTGGGGACCACCTGGAATCCTCTCAAGGACCACTGGTGGTTCCCCCGACTACTGGTTGAAAACCACTGACGAGAAAATAAAGACACTGCACTGGAAAAAAGGTTGCCTACCCCTGCAGTATTACCACAGTAACTTGTTCCGTCTCAGACGCAGCAGAATGGATAATATTCAGCTGTTTCAAAGAACCGCCAGCGGCTACAGCAGCCAAAAAAGTCAAAGCTAGTATTCCCGTTGTGTCAAAGGAGTCAAAGTTCAAAGTTCAAGTTACCAACAAGTTAACATCCTGCTAACTTAATCAGCGTCTTTTACCTTTTAACCTCTGACACATTTCCCCTGCTGGATATACTGCAACACATTGTTGCTTTCCTTCAAGCTGCAATAGGCTTAGGCCTCCATTTTTGTAACGTTCTAAACCCTTACCCCTAACTTCTTTGCCTTTTATTTTTACAATTTTGAAAAAGTTAAAATGACCAGTCTACAAGCTCACATGTCAATGCAACGTGAAATAAAGCAAAGAGGTTAGGGATAAGGGATTTAGCATGTAACAAAATGGGGCCCGAGACTTAGACACGTTAATGTCCTGTGGAGAGGCAAGTTGTTACTGTATAGACCTGCGCAGTGACGTCACCGCCCCTGTTCCACTAGTGGATTCCCCATTCATTTTTCTCATAGACTTTTCGAAAATAATTTATATCGAGACGATTACGCCGCGGACAAAGCCAACTCGAGTCGTGACGAATCATGATGACACACACAAACTTTTGGGACGATAAAATAATTTCTAAGATGAAAAACGAAACAAAAAGTCTTGCGCATCATGCCGTTTTCTACTTCTTCCTAATTATATGTTATATGACAATTTTGTTTTGTTATTGGTTTGTTGTCATTGTTATTGGATATTGGTTTGTTGTCATGATTTGTCACGATCCGAGTTGGCTTTGGCCGCGGCACAATCGTGTTTTTATTAACCATTTTTGAAAAGTCTATGAGGAAAATGAATGAGGAATTCACTAGTGGAACAGGGCTGGTGACGTCACTGAAAAGTCTATGAGGAAAATGAATGAGGAATCCACTAGTGGAACAGGCTGGAGACGTCACTGCGCATCTCTATAGCAGAGGTCAGGGCCCTCAATTTATTCAGAATTTGAACGAACCACCATTTGATTACATTTTAGCCCCACAGACCTCAAAACTAAAGATTTCTTTTGCTTGTGTCCACAATTCCAGGCTGGATTTTGAGAGAAAACAAAACAGCCAAACATACAGATCAAAATGACCATTAATCTTCTGCATTCTCTAGTTGTGTAGACTTTGACTAATTCAGATAGTGAATATTTGAACTTTTCAGAGCGTAAACATGAAACCAAAATGGACCCGCAAGGGTCCATTTGGTTTCATCTGGTTAACCATCTGGTTAACCATCTGGTTAACCAATTTTCCATCATCATCATCATCACCTGGGGACCACCTGGAACCCTCTCAGGGACCACTGGTGGCCCCCGGACCACCGGTTAAAAACCCCTGGTGTATAGCAACGATCAGTAGGTATGGAGGTTGCATACCAACCATATTTACTCAAGGCACTACATTATTTGCACTCCTGTCACCAAAACGCGGAACGCCCTAGCAACAGTCCGTAAGACATGCAAATCCTTTGACTCCTTCAAAACCACTCTCGAAGGGCACCTACGGACGCCTGCAATTCGACACTCATGGCCTCTGTCCCTCCCCCTTTTTACCCTCCTTGTATATTTCTCTTTGGCTTCCACTATGACCTGCTGCTTCTGACTTTACGAAATTGAATATGCTGAAGTGAACAGCGAGGCTGCCATTTAAAATGGCAACACACACACACACACACACACACACACACACACACACACACACACACACACACACACACACACGGTTAATCCATTGTAGTTTACACGATAGTACAAAAACATACTGTACATACATACACATATGCAATATGCAACCTTATTGTTGACACTAATGCCACCGGCTCAACCCCTGCAGTGCAATTACACCGTGCTACTGTATGTAGCATGCCTTAATCAGCCACAGTAGCTACAGTAAAGTAGTATCAAACTATCAAAGGCAATGCTGACTGAGACACAATAGGCTATTGTACAGGATGGACTCATACCGTATGCAACCACGTGAGGCTGTAGGGCTTTTAATTTTTGAGTAATCCATGTATTCTTTATGGTAAATGTTTTATTTCCTGCATGATGGCGATTCATTCCTGAATGCTGCATGCTCTAGGAAGCATGCATAAGGAAATACTGCATGGAATTAATGCCATCCTTCTGGACAGTATTTTTTATTTTATTTTTTTTTTACCCGATTTAACCTAATTGTGAGTCATCCTACATATATACTGTATATATATATATATATATGGTGGTTCTCACAATCACAGGAATGAAATGCTATCCTCTCCATAACATGATGACTTAGTGCCATCTGGTGTTAATAAAAAATAAATCATATTTATTGGGGTTATGCTGTACTGTACTGTATATCCCTGCCAACAACAATTACAGGTTTTGAGACCTCAGGTTTCAGCTGAACATAATACATAAATAAAGCCTTTGTGGATTTGAAAAATGTATTCACAAAATCACATTTGGCACATCCTGTCCTTTATTCTATGCGAAGGTTCCTGTGATTGCATTGCATCTATTCATTCAGTGGGCTGATTTTTATCTGGCTTTGACACTGCAGATACGACAAAAGCGCAAGAAAGAGATTTTTTTTTTTTTAAATAAGCACTGCTGCGTACCTTGTAATGAAATAAAATCAAGTATTTTCCTTATATGACTAAAGGAAAAAATAATTTTACATACAGTGTTTATCTTGATAAATCAAGTTGGATTCATAATTGAATGCAATGTAGGCTATATACTGTATATGTACCAGATGATTACTTGAATTTTAATGTACTCACTGCAAAAAGGGGAATCTTATCTTAAGTGTATCAGGCTTAGTTCTAATAGAAAATACCTTATTATCTTAAAATAAGATACAGTACACCATCTACACCTATAAGATATAGGGCCTTGTTTTTATACAGATGCATGTGTATATCTCCCTTAAGTGATAATATCTTGAAGCCTTCTGGTTTTGAGTCATATTTTTTAGATAAAACAATCAAGTTTTGGCACATCGCTCAATTTTAAGCTGCACTACAAAAAAAGAAAAAAAAACTCTCAAAATAAGCTAATAGATATAAATACAGGTTCAATTTTGACTAAAATAAGCACAAAAATCTGCCAAAGGAACTGGTATGGTTTGGCTTGTGAAGATTTATTGAAAAAAAAAAAAAGAGGCCCACATGTTATTTCAAGAAAATTGACACCTAAAACATCTTGAAATAAGATGTGCATATCTTATTTCAAGATGTTTTGGCTGTCCATTTTGAAAAATCTTGACAAGCCAAAGCATACTAGTTGCATTGGCAGATTTTTTATTTTTTGCTTATTTTAGTCAAAATGTATACACTGGCAAACAGTGTATAAATAAAAACCAAATAAACGTACAGACTACATTTTCCCTCCCCCCCAGATCCAACATGGCGGCTGTTTCAACGAGTGTTATACGTTTCCACCGCCGAAACATGTTGGATTGTGGGAGTATGAGGAGTTCATTAGCATATCAGTGACACAGATTAACATACATTAACATACATTACAACTGAATTAGCCGTAGCGTGCGTGCGTGCGCGCACACGGCGGCACCAGAACTTGGAGCGGCATCTAAACACAGGCTGCTCTGAAGTTGATTCAAGGAAAAAAAAAAAAAAGAGAGACACACAACATGCTCTACTCTCTGCTCTTGCATAGTAATCTGGTTGGTAGAGCTCAAATATCAGGCCCCAGGAGTGGTACAGTATATACGCTAGAAACACTATGATGATGCCTGAGCTCTCTTACATCCAGCATATTCATTGATTTTTACATATTTCTGCAAGTTCGGCATCCTTGTCATGCCTTTGTTCCTCCTTCTCATTAGTGAAGTATTGTGTTCTCTTGTAATGTTATAGCATTATATTCCGCTGCCGTACCTTGATCAATGTGGCTGATATAAGAAGGTACAGCACTTTTATTAGCGCTTCAGCAAAAAAAAAAAAAAAAATGACACTTTTAATATGGCCCCTTCAGACGGAAAATTAAGTTATGAGACAATTCCACAGTGCTGGGCATTTACTATTATAACAGTGCTAATGAACACCACGGTATTGGGAATGGCCTCATCTTCAGATAGAGACCCCCGTAATAACTCCACTGATAGCGAGCCTAATTGTCTCCACCAGGCCGAAGGCATGCAGGGTAACAGAGGATGTTTTTGCCACCCAGGGGGCGGATGTAACATTTCCCGATTGGGGGGCAGGAGAAAATGGCATGGGGTGGCTTCGCGCCACAGGCGATGAAGCCGCCCCAATACCATTTTCTGTTACAGGACTTTTATTAGGCAATTACGCATCAATAATAGCATCAGTTGTTGTTGAAGTTGCAACAGACACGCAGCATGCATAAAGCTAAAGGTCTGACTCAGAGAGTTTTCTGTTTTCAATGATGAAATGCTGTTGTTAGGTAGTAGCAGGTTTAATGTGGTTTCTAATCATTTTAAATATAGGCACTTTTATTTGAAATGTCCTGGGTTGTTTTGCATGTTTGGTGCAGGGTGGACATAGTTACACAGCATATCTCTATAGTCAGATTTGCTCAAGATGGATCTCTCCCATAGTTAATATTCCAAACATTTTAGATTCACTCCAAAAATCAGTACACAGTATCTTCATAGTCATGCGATCAAGTAGGATCTCCCATGCTACATCCAAACTGGCCAAAGGTTGAATTATTGGCCTGTTTTGAACAAAATTACTCACATTCTGAACACAGAGAGGCAATTTGAGGGACATTTGTCACACAGATTCATACTAGGCTGGGGAATAAATCCCATTGGGTGATTCATTTTTATGTATTTATTTACTTATTTTTTTCAAGAATCCTCAAATCAGGAATCAGTGTGTACAGTCACTGTGTCCACTTAAGTGCCCGCAGTGAAACCCGTGAATGACATAA
The DNA here is from genome assembly GCA_039105355.1 of Benthosema pterotum. Lineage (NCBI taxonomy): Eukaryota > Metazoa > Chordata > Actinopteri > Myctophiformes > Myctophidae > Benthosema > Benthosema pterotum. The sequence goes on from CM076979.1 coordinate 49,818,225, forward strand.
CATAACAAGGCAAAAAGTTGAAATGTTACGCTATCCGATATCCCTCTTCCCGTGAGGCCAACAGTCTTCTGGACTGGACACTGAATCAAACCATGTCTTCATGAATAACATATCAATCAAACTAAAGCTAAAATACTCCCTCCCGGAGCCTGCCTGGGCCGGGCCGGGCCAGCCCCCCACGCACCGCCTCCGCCAATATGGACTAAATCCACATGCACGCACACACACATGCACGCACACGCACAAAGAATTGATAAATGGAGTGAGTGAGTCTCAAAGTGGGGGATTAAACTAACACATCAAATGTCACAGATACTATTATCAGCTTCTTGGTCATGGCTCACTTCTGTGTGCTTCGCTATCTCGGTGGAACACGCAGCAGGGGTCCTATCACGCCACAAACACAGCCTGGCCCTCGGGCCCCGCAGGTACTACTAGCAGTAATATTATGTTGGGAGACGAGATGAACAGATAAGATCCCCTGCTCCTTCCAATACTCATCAGTAACTGTGGGACTGTCAAGCTTATTATTAGTAGTATTATGCCAGCTTCTCGTTGAGTCCAGGGGTCAGTGTGACTCAGCCTTCTTTTACACACAGTTAAAGCCCATATGAATAGCCTCCATCAAAAAAAAAACACCCTATACAAAGAACTCTAGGAATTCTGTCTAAAACGTGTGTGTTGAAATGAAACCCATAACCGTGCAACTGGAATGCAAGTGGCAGAGCAGCTAGCTTCTCTAGACAAGGGGGGTGGAAGGGCGGGTCTTTTTGTTGACGGACAGCTTCTCCACCGCGTGTTGTGCCGAAAAGGAACTGACGACTTGAATTATATGGTGATTATACGCAGGTCGGCCCCCCGCTCTATGGTCTATAGGCTGACACCTCCAACAAAACACACAAACCATCACATACCAAGCTTTTACCACATCAGAGCAAATAAAAAGCCCCTCGTTTTTTTTTTTTTTTTTTTTTTTCTTGCCCTCGCAGATTCCATTTCCATTATACAAACTGACTGTATTTGGTTAAATTGTTCAAATTCTTTCAAACTCCTTCTGGATACAGTTAATCTTTAAGCCATGAGGATAAGAAATGAATGCAGCAAAACTGCTTGAGTCATTAAAAAGCAGTGCAATTACTTTATGTCTTTACTTTACTTTTTTTATGTCTTAGAAAATGTAATACCGCATTGTCCCGATTTTTGAAGACTCATTTGAACACTGAACATAAAATAGAATAGCCCCCGAATATAATAGATCCCCTTTTTAGGATATTTCGTAGCCTTATATTCATGCCAATAGGTTAATATTATCTTACATTTTTACTGGAATCAGGGGTAATGTAGTTATATTACTACATATTACTTTTCAACTGGGTCCCTTCCATCCGCCAGAGAACACAATCTGTTAAGCAGCTCCTTTTAGAACAGACTTACAAAACACCAACAGATAGCAGAGATGATAGCTTGTAGATCTGTTTTTGCATGCGACAACTTGTAGTGTTCATCATGTGTGCAGAATGCTGCGGTGGATTACGATCTACAAACTACTGCACATCGCTGTTGTTATCTGTCGATAGCTTGTAAATCTTTTCTCTTTTCACATCGTGCGACAACAAGCTCATTTGTGATAAGTAATGAGGTGTTTTGATGGAGTAACATTAAATCTTACCCATTTTGGCAAAGTAATAGTATTACACTCCTTTTCTGGAAAAGGTAATAACATAAGAGTAATATGTACTATGTAATTGGTTACTATCCAACACTGTTAGAAACAAAGTGATTAAAAAAAAGTTAAAATATTGTTTATGGGTCAACATCAGTCAAGATTTAAACTGATTCACGCATATTCTGAGCTTGCAGATCATTTACTTTTTAAAGTGAATACAAGTAAAAACAATGAAACGCACCACCTCGCCCCTCGTCCTACATTCGCGTGGAAGTTTGCTTTATATCTTGTGTATTTTGCAAAGCGCTTGGAGATCCCTGGCGCTGTGCAAATCAAATCACTTGCCTTTAGGCGCAACCGTCAAATAAAAGTTTTTATATGACAGTTTAATTTCAATTTCATATGTTTGCACCCTGATTTCCAGCGCGCACGTGGCATTAAACATACGATGCTGCCGCAGCATAAATTGTGTTATTAGCCATCTTAAGACCCTAGAAGACAGTTTAATTTCAGAGAATACTGCCATCTGTACTTTATAAATATTTAATGACAAACATTAATTTCCGGGGCCGAAAAGTGATGTACACCGCGGAGCGAGGCCCTTCAAACTGTTCTTTTAAGTTATATGATCTACATTCAGCTGTCAGTGGGTCCTCATATTTCATTTTTTCCCAGTCATGGGCTAGAATTGTACAAGTTAAAATGCAGTGGATATTTTAACACATGGAACAAAGGCCTTCTTTAACTGTTAAGCAAAAAGCACTGTTGAAATCCCAGTGACAAGATATAGAGAGGAGTGTGGTGGGTTTCGCCCTCAGTCTTCCCTGTGCTTAGCACTGCTTACTAAATAATACAGGACCCATGCTGTAATTTGCTGTTTTTTAATATCATTAATTCATAATGACTGATGACCTGGAGGGGTGTTCACATTATGAGTCAGTGGGATTTAAATTCTGTCCATGCGTGTTGCAGACCACTAATGTGTACCCGTTTTTTTGAGTGCTTTATTTTTATGCCATATTCGATAAGCCTCTTCATGTGAATACAGAAGAATTATATTTCCAATATTATACAATGAAAAGTAGCTGCAGATATCACATTTTTAAACGGGAAGTCGAAACAACAGTTAAATATTTATAGGGCTTGTGTTACCTATACGGTACGATACGGTCCAGAAAATCGGTTTGTTTAAATGTCGTGCCATCAATCATTTTGTAAGAGCTGGATGAATTGTTTTCATATGGTTGCTTTTATACCACATTTCGGAAACAAGCTACATACCCATTTGCATGAAAGTACAGGTTTACTATAAAAGATGGGGCCTGGGCCGATGGCCTTGCGGTACAGGGCACCTCGGCTCAAACGTAGCTTGCCAGCACGCTGCGGGTTCGAGTTCCATTCCTGACCTTTTTTTGTTGTTGTTTCACGTCTCTCTCTCCGTCTCTATGTGTCCATCTCTACTGGGAGATCTATACACTCATACTACTAAAAAAATACACTTTTAATTGACAAAGTAACTGGAAAGACATAACAATGATCTTCAATACAAATGATATTGATTTTATAACTGTTTAAAAGTAATTCCTTTTCCCCACTTCATTTTGAATTTTGATTGGTACGCTGATAGTATTCCTAGTATGTCTACTTTGTCTTAAGTGGATGAAAACATATCGTGTCCCGGAACCTGTGACAAGGTCACAGTTTCGATCTGATGGTACTGTAGGTGTTGCAGTCAACCTGAGCATTCCATCTCTCCGAGGTTTGGAGCATACAGACTAGGCACCCTGGCTGATACGGACAATGTGTCACTATGACTTTCTTAGGTACATTTACACTTTTAAAGCCGCCCGTGATTAATTTCATGAAGCTTTGGTTTCAACAGAAGGGAATCGATCACAGAATTTTTTGAAGAAGTTTTGAATTGAACTGAAAATGAGCATGATCTTACTGAGATGACCCCACTCACCCCAATGGTGGTTAAAGGCAGGGGAAGTGATTTCACTTTTGTCAGATATCACCCCAAAAATATTTTTTTCTGTTAAAATGCTCTATTATAAGGTGTGGAAACCATATATGGAGTCTCCCCCTCCCCCACATTAGCAGAGGAGCTAATAAAAGTTCCCCAGGTGGTGGGTGAATTCTCCTCCAATCAGGATCGAGCAGCAGGTTCACATAGTGTAGCTACTGTTGGGCCCCTAGTGCACCAGGCTGGTACTACATGATGAATTTCAAATCCTTACCCTACCTGGTTAATTTTCACCATATGGACTATTATTATATACTTTGACATACAAAGAATGTGATGCGCTAAACACTTGATTCACCTACATCGACATGCCCAGAACAAGGCAGCATCAGGCATCGACTGAAAGTGGTCAATGCATCTGTCATGATGCCTTTTGATACATCCTCACTTGTCACCCCCATTCTCCACTCCCTCCTTTGGCTCTTTGACACTGCCCATACAAAACTCTGATGCTGGCCTTCAAAGCATCCGAAGCAATGGCACCACCATCTCTTGCAAGTCTCAAGGCACCCTACAAAACCCTCCTGGGCACTCAGATCAGCTGACACAGGCAAGACTGAAAGCGCCTTGGCTACAAAATAAATAAATAAAAAAAAAAAAATGCCTGGACAATGCTCCACATACCCCAAACTCTTCTCCCTTCTAGCCCCAAAACTTTGGAATGCACGTCCTATTGCAATCACTCCCAATCATCCGCCACAATCGGAAAACACACAATCTCAGCCCATAGCACTTGCAGTAATACTTGCCCATTTATTAAAATGACAACAAAAATCTTTTAGATAGACTTTTCATGACTTGAAGTTAGGGACAGTTAGGGAAAGCCACCTCCCAATAGAAAGTGACATATAAACTACATATTTGTATAGGTTACATTTTGTTTCTCAATACAAGTACTGTAGTTAAATAGATCAGATATTTGTATACATGCGAGGTCTGAATACTTATTTTTTTTAATACATTTTTCAGGGCGGGATTGCACTTGGAACCAATTCGATAGAATGCCTCACATAGATTCTTCACCGTTATCCTTTTCTTAGCTCATACGTAGGATGGATTTGTATTGGATGCAAATTGTATCCGCACCTACACACCAAACATGCAGGTTAGACTGTGTGGTTGTTTGCGTTGCACTGCTTCCTTAGGGGGAAACTATTTTATACATCACACAATGGCAGCACCAGAAGAAAGCCCTGACAGCCCCTGGAAAAAAATGGGGATGTCAGATATCTGACTGGTTTGGTTTTCTAGTTGCAATGAGCTCTGTGTGGTTTTGGCCAAGGGAATAGAGTGGGGGCCTTGGAGAGGCTCAATACAGACGTTTTGCTGATTTTCCATTGGCTCTCGGAGACAGTACGTTTGACATTTTGACACCACTATTAGTTGTGCCTGTCTTCACCGCTCACTTGTCAGTCAGACAGAGAACGGTATTGGGAAGCAAGGTCAAAGAATGTCCAATAACGTTTGATTAGTAACCCAAGGAGGCCTTGAAATTAATTCTTAAATAGTGGACATTAAGGTCGTGGACATTTATCATGTACCTCAGTTTTCTCAGGTTTTCAACCTTTGTCCCACCATTTATTCAGAATTTGAGCCACGGAGGACCAAGATTTGGTGACATTTTAGCCGCACAGACCCCAAACCCCCCCCCCCCCCCCCCCCCAAAAAAAAAAAAAATATTTAGTTTGCTTAAGTCCACAATTCCAGGCTGGATTTGGAAAACAAAACAGTGGAAGATACAGATCAAAATGACCATGGATCTTCTGCATGCTCTAGTTGTGTAGACTTTGGGCCAATTCACATGATGACTATTTTAACTCTTGAGAGCGTAAAAATGGAACCAAATGGACCCGCAAGGGTCCATTTGGTTTCATTTTTACACTATCAAAGAGTTACATCTGGTTAACCAACTTTGCATCATTTAGGTGGGGACCACCTGGAATCATCTCAGGGACCACTGGTGGTCCCTGGACCATTGGTTGAAAAAGCAGCGTGTCTTTACAAATAAGATTTGAGGAGTTTTGTTATTCACGTCAGGGTAGCATGCATTAACAGCATCTTACTTGAAAACTGTGGAAAAAATAAACAATATATTATTTATTTTTCACAACTAGATACATTGAAGGAGGTAGGCTATACTGTAGAGTCACAGTGCCCGTGTGTAAACTCTTATTTTGAAGCGCCAGATCTCCGAAACCTGGATGTTATGATGACGCAGTAGTGCGTGTGTGTGTGGCGTCTTGATTGGATGGTATTCCCTCTGTGCAAAAAAGAAAGAAAATCCCGAGCGTGAGTCGCACACAGCCTGCTCTCGGGCCGGTGAAAACGCCTGCTCTGCCAGAAAAGTGCACACTGAGGGGGTAGGAACCCGGAGATAATGGCATTCAAAATGCCTAGCGTAGAATGGCTGCGTCCATTTTGTCCCAAACGCAATCGGATCAGAAGACGGGCATGCGCGGCAGTGTGATAAAAGCTCATCAAAGATTTTAAGCCTCACAGCACACAGAACCGCGGTTAATTGGCGATGTTTTCTTCCGATCTTTTGAAAATGACGGCACTTTAACCCGTTAAGTGTACGGAACGCGTTTCGGTGTTCTAAGCATTATGTTTTAACTATTGAAAAATAGCATATCTACAAGCTCATAGCGCGCCACCGAGTGGCGCGCTATGAGCTTGTATCTCTGCTATTTTGTGAAAAAAATCGTGAAAACGTGGTGCAAATCTTTGAATAATATGTTATTCAGAAACTAGAAATCTAGACGGGACACAATGGGTTAATTATCCGCAGAAAATTCATCAATACCATAGACTATAAAGATTACTCTGTGATATCCATCAGAACGGCATTTGCTAGCCTCGTGAATATTCCACAACCACCGTTCCAAAGATATTGTAATTGTGTCTTAAGGTTTCTGTCTAAATATCGCCAAGGAGAATTCGTATTATTTTTCTTATTGTACTAATTAGTCAGACAGTTCCCAAGAAAAAACAAAGTCGTTTTTACTGCAGTATATAGTCCTAGTTATTCTGTGATCACTTTGTGTCATTTGTGATCGTGTGATAATTGCACAATTCCATCGTACCGCAGTGTGATCCTTTCAAAACATTCAACAAAGATGAGTATCTAAGGATTCTTTCTTGTTCATAGCAGGCCTAGTAGTGCCACTATAACACGCCTCTTTAGATGACAGTATATGTACAGTACTGGGCTACCGCACGTCTCAGCAAAGACTAGAACAAAGGGAGACACTGTGTGAGTGTGTGTGTGTGTGTGTGTGTGTGTGTGTGTGTGTGGTGTGTTGTGTGTGTGTGTGTGTGTGTGTGTGTGTGTGTGTGTGTGTGTGTGTGTGTGTGTGTGTGTGTGTGTCGCAAAGATATTGTGATTGTGCCTTAAGCTTTCTGTTTCAATATCGCCAAGGAGAATTCATATTATTACTTTTTCTTAATGTATTAATTAGTCAAACAGTTTCCAGGAAAAAAACACAACATAGTTTTCCCTCCTGTACTCAGAGGATATAGTCGTAGTTATTCTGTGTTTTCTCTGTATCAATTGTAATTGTGTTATAATTGTACAATTCCATCACGCTACAGTATGATCCTTTCAAAACGTTCAACAAAGACGATTATCTGAGGATTCTTTCTTGTTCATAGCAGGCCTAGTAGTGCCACTAACACGCCTCTTAAGATGACAGTACGTACAGTACTGGGCTAACACACGTGTTTTAAGTTTTCTGTTTAAATACTTCATATTAATTTATATTATTTTTTCCTATTGTATTGTATTAATTAGTCAGACAGTTCCCAAGAAGAAACACACACACACACACACACACACACACACACACACACACACACACAACACACACACACACACACACACAACACACACACACACACACCACACACACACACACACACACACACACACACACACACACACACACACACACACACACACTTTTTCCTCATGTACCGAGAGGATATAGTCTTCTATATTCTTTAGGTACCATTTATGATCGTGTTATAAGTGTACAATTCCATCGTGCTACAGCATGATCCTTTCAAAACATTCAACAAAGATGATTATCTAAGGGCTCTTTCTTGTTGTTTCTAGTAGTGCCACTAAGACGCCTCTTTAGATTACAGTACGTACAGTACTAGACTACCGCGTGTGTGTTGTGTTTTGGTAGAAGATGGGGGGGTTTTCTCGAGCGCTGAGCCAGAGAAGGAAGGAGGAGGAGGAGGAGGAGGCTGTTGGTGCGTTCGTTCGTTGTGATCTTGCACGCTGACGCTGAAAACGGCATGCAGTTGAAGAAGGGGCAGCAGCAGCAGCCATTCTAAGCCACTTAACAAAAGGTTCCGTCGTGCGACACGCCATGGCATTGAGATGACAGCGCTGCCCTGGCATTGTGCTCTGACATGTGGCTCCAACATGCCCCGCAGCGCTATCTCTTTGGCTCCTGGAGGTCACGGAGGATGGATGCACCAGTAATCTCTGACACTCACTCTGAGATGGGGGCAGGGGTAGGGGGGAGATTTGAGGTTTTGGTGGGAGGTTGTTGGATGGATACTGGGGTGGGGGAACCGACACAAACTGGGGCTTTAGATAATTTGGCAAGCCCCACCACCACCACCACCAGTGACCTCAAATGCGGAGGCATCTCTCCGGGAAAACCCATTGTGCTCCGTCAAGCAAATCCTTCTTACTTGCTTGGAGACTTTAGACAAGGAGGAGACGCGTTCCCTCTTTATGTACCAATACACACCCCCACAGTGCTAAATCCCCTAGCCAGGACACACACAACTACTGCTATATATTAATCTGATATTGTCTTTTTTGTTGTTTTCGGGGAATAACAGAGGGGCGGGGGAATGATTGATCGGAGGGCTTGGGAGACTCATATTGTCCAATCGGTCCATTTAGCGAGGTGATCTTCGGATATGTCTCTCCGGGGGTCAGAAATGATCTCACAGACCCCGAGGAACTGAAGTGTCAACGTGTGTGTGTATACTAGCGCTGCAGCGTTTCCTCTACGCCAGTCAGTGGTTTTCAACCTTTTTCATATCAGGGCACACTATTTATTCTGCCTTTTTCAGTTGAGTTTAGTGTTTAGTCTCTTGGACCGAAAAGCAAGGATTTTCAAGTTTGTGTCCACAATTTAGGAGAGATAAACTGGCAAAACGTTGATCAACAATAACAATTCTACAATTCTCCATTTTCTAACTGGAGATTCTTGAAAATTAAGTCATTCAGATGGTTGTATAATTTAACTCTTGAGAGCATGAAAATGAAACGCTAATGAAACCAAATTACGGGTCCATTTGGTTTTCATCTCACACTCTCAAGAGTTACAGAACTATAATGGTCCATTTGGTTACCAACTGTCCATGATTTAGCCTGGGGACACTGGTGGTCCTCGGACCACTGGTTGAAAACCACTGCTCTACGCTCTTAAAGCAGCCTCAAACCTTTCTATACATCAAGGACCCCCCAGTGAAAGGACCCCCTACCAACCTTTTATGTTGTTAAAGTGTTTCAACGATATTTCACAGTTTTACATGAAGATTTCAACATGTTTTGAAAGTAGCAGCTCGCAGCGTGTGGCATCACAACAGGTAGTGATCTCGTCTTTTCAATTAACGGTGCGTTTTGAAGAAAACAATCTGATTGGTTGAAACATGTCGCATGCGGTGTTTTTTGTTTTGTCGTTCAGCGCGCAGCAGACTGGGCAGCGCTAGGCTAGCTAGTTTCGTGGAATATTTGTGGTCGCAGTAACTACATTATCTCTTAAATTGATCCCTGGCTAGTAAGACAAATATGCCTTAAAACACTATACTTGGCTTCTATAACTAAAACATGCAGATAAAAAACACCTTCAATACTTTATTTCTTTCAAAAAATCAGAATCTTTCACTCAATAAGGAGGTGCTCCAGTCGCAGGATGATGATGTCACATGAGCATGTTCATATATTCTATAAAGCTAGATCACACGTGACATCATCATCCCGTGCCAGGAGTAGTTCCTGTTGAGTGAAATATTCTCTATTTATGAAAGAAATAAGATGCCATTGGTGTTTTTATTTCTTTATTTTAGTTATATAGGCAGAGCATAATGTTTTAAGTGATGTTTGTCTTATTAGACAGGGATCCTTTTAAGTTTTAAGGGTGGCTGTGATATACTAAGGCTGCAATTCAATTCAATTGTCAATTCAAAGGAGCGTTATTGACATGAGAAAGCAATTTTTATATTGCCAAAGCAAATGTCACAAATACAATAAAAAAAAAAAAAAAAAAAAAAACAATAGCGGACGAGTTCCTACCACACCACATTAAACACACTCAAGTGCAATATCGCTTAAATAAACAGCTGACGTGGGTTTGTTTCATGGTTAAAGTGGATTAACTGGTTTTGGACCCCTGTTTTAGGACCCCTGGAGCTCGCCGAAACACACATTGAGAACCACCGTTGGTGGTGTTGGTGGGAAGTTGAGGGACATCCGCAATTCATTAATTCCTTCAAACGTTGAATGATGAATGAATGATGATCTTGTTGTCCCATGCTGTTATTGTTAGAGCACTGTCTGCGGTGGCCAGGCTTTGCCACATCAACATTTCACTGCTTTAGGCCTGTCTGGATGAGTGACAAAATAAACCCTCTTGAATTTAGGAAATCTTGATGGATTGGCAGTTCAACAGCTATTTAAAATACACCTTGGGAGATTTTAACTGGAAACTGGTTTAAATGCAAATTTCACAGCGGCACAGCGGAGTACATTGGGTTTTTTCTCGCTCATTAATTCATAGTTTGGGTTTAAAAAAAAAAAAAAAAACACTCGGAATTAAGCGCCAAACCGCCAAGCCGTTGAAGAGTATCTAGGGTTCGGGCTGGTGTTATTGAGCCTTCAAATAGCGAGTCGAAATGGACTGGGTTAAATAGCGTCCTGACTGCATCCTCCTCGGAATCCCCGAGTGGGAATATTATCAAGGAGGTTTGTGGTTTCATTGATTCGGAGACTGCAATCATCCCCCATCTGATGTAGTGGGCTGTGTGGAGGAGGATAAGCCAGTCTCCTCCGAGGCCCTGCTTGGCCCTGCGTTGCTCCGTGTGATGGCAGGACGGTCGGTCGGTCGGTCGGTCGGACGGCGAGGAGAGATAACCTCGCCACAAAACCATCCAGTCTCATGAACGCTTGCACCACTCTGTTCCCCAACAACCGACGCATGTTTATCGCTCCTCGTTTGGCTTCAAACAATACAGTAGGGGGTTTCAACCGTTTTCATCCCAGGGCCCACCATTTATTCAGCATTTGAGCCACAGACCACCATTTGATGACATTTTAGCTCCAACAACTAAAGATTTCTTTTGCTTTTATCCACAATCCCAGGCTAGATTTGCGAAACAAAACAGTAAAAGCTAAAGATCAAAATGTCCATTAATCTTCTAGTTGTGTAGACATGGGCTAATTAAGGTGATGATTATTTTAACTCTTGAGAGTGTGAAAATGAAACCAAAAATGTGTGAAAATGAAACCAAAAATGAAACCAAATGGACCCTTGCGGGTCCATTTGGTTTCATTTTTACACTCTCAAGAGTTACATCTGGTTAACCAACTTAGCTGGGGACCACCTGGAACCCTCTCAAGGACCACTGGTGGTCCCCGGACCACCTGTTGAAAACCCCTGCAGTAGATCAACTGCACAGGCATGCTCTACTGATGCTTATATTAACATACCAAACGTTTAACACTACAAGCTGCATACATGGACGGTTTTTTATCCTCATAAAGCAGTGGGTTTTCCACCATTTTTAATACCAGGGCCCACTATTTATTCAGCATTTGAGCAAACGGATCACCATTTGATGACATTTTTAGCCCCACACAGACCCCAAAACTAAATATCTCTTTTGCTTTTGCCCCACAATACCAGGCTGGATTTGGGAAATGAAACAGTCAAACAATTGATCAATCAAAAATGCCCAATCTTCTACATCCTCTAGTTGTGTAGACATAATTCAGATCAACGTGTTCTTTTTTGACGGCCCATAGTGACCCCATCGTTCAGTCCAGGTAGGAAGTACAGTACATGACCTCTCTTTGTTCCTGATCGTTGGTTCTTTGTTTTGGCCACTCCTTCTTAGCCGCATCTGCTATATAGTAGTGATAGACCGATTATCGGCCGCGGCCGATTATCAAATTCGATATTCATGATTTTATTAATAATCGGTATCGGTGCTCAAAATAAATAATCGAAAAAAGAGCAGCCGATTATTTGTATTTATTATAAATGTTCAAAAATGGTACATCGACCACTTTCATTGAAGATCCGGTAGATTGTGGTGGTAAGGAGATGTATAGCTGTGTGTCTCTGACTCTCACCTCATGTATTTATAGATTTATCCAAATTATCCAAAATGTATTTTCTCTTTTTCTTTTATGTCTGAAGCTCTGTGCCTGTACTTGAATTAAAAAAGATGCATGTGATGGAGAGGAAACTGAAACTTTTGCTGCTTCCGCACTTTTATTCTATTAAAGTAAATAATAATCGTATTGGCTGATATCGGCTATCGGCCTTTTTGATGTTCCACTAACCGGTGATCGGAAACATCGGCCAAAAGTCTGATCGGTCGATCTCTACTATGAAGCCCCAGTGACATGCGTCATGTGCGTCTGAAACTCGGTCCGGATGGAAACGTTGGCAGCCACACTGATTTCAATCTTTCCCCAATAGCGTTGGCAGCTTAAAGTGTGAACATTTAATTCACAAATTTAATTCACAAAAAAACTATCAGTTTTCCGATATGATAAAACATTGTTTTAAAAAAATAAATGCCACACACATTTTTTTCCCACAGCATACAGCATGCCTTGTTGATGGATTTGGAAGAGATTTGAAGGTCTGATTCCAAAAATTAAACCAGTATTTATTGTGTCCATGATATTTACATTGGAATGAATGAGCCCGGCTGGAAAGTGTCCAAGGGTGGACAAAAGGGTGGGGCTTACCTAAAGGTCTATTAATATACTAAACTAATTATTGCTTCAATTGATCAATTAAACGTTCATGCAACCGTACTCGTCGCCAAAAGTTAGCCGGTATACTTTCCTCCTTTTTTTCCCCCTCTTTGTCTTACAGAGCACATTCTTAAAGAGTGACACCGTTTCAGTATTCCCTCGGCTGAAATTGCACACCGGAACGAGACCTCTATGACAGCAGGAACCTCAGACCTCACTGCAAATTATCTCCGTACAAGCCACTAATGGCACTGTACTGTCAGGAGCGGGTTTCACACCATTAAGCAATTTGCGGTGAGTAATAAAAGGGCACGCACGCAAATAAATCAAATTCACGCGCTTTTGAGTTGTCAGGAATAAAGAGGCCAAAAGAATGCACCCTGTTATTCTTCTTCTGAAGAAGAAGAAGAACAAACTACGTACAGTACTTTCAAGGGAAATCAAAGCTCTGGCGCAGATTTGGGCTTCATGAAGCCTTAATGAATGATGATGTTTATACTTCAATGGTCCACACCCTCTTTTGTGGAAGCGTAAACATTTCAATCGGCCTTACTTGAATGCCAAATAAAAGAGAGAGAGAGAGAGAGAGAGAGAGAGAGAGAGAGAGAGAGAGAGAGAGAGAGAGAGAGAGAGAGAGAGAGAGAGAGAGAGAGAGAGAGAGAGAGAGAGAGAGAGAGAGAGAGAGAGAGAGAGAGAGAGGAAAGATCCATTGTCTCTAAAGTCATCCTTCATTCATCATGTTCGTATTTAGGTTTTAGGTCAAATTTAATAATATCGGGAATATGCGAGAGAAAAAAAAAAACTGTGGCAAAAGTATTTTCTGTTGCGTCTTTGACATGTTTATGATTCAGTGAGTGTTTATATATAGTTTGCTACATGACTTCTTCCTTCCATAACCATGAAAATAAATATGATGAATTCATCAGCTCCGTTTGCCGTAATGGGCATGTATTTATGGAACTGTGAAGGATTCCAAAAGGGCTCAGAGCTATAACAGTAAAGCCCTCTCTGCCTGGTGAATGGCTGCCAGACCTCAATCCACAAACCTCTGGGAGGGAACCCGCACAGGGGCGGATTGGCCATCGGGAGCACAGGGAGTTTCCCCGGTGGCCTGTGCCACCTAGTGGCCTGGATAGTTTTTATTTTTTTTATTTTTTTTTAAGTCCAGGGCAGGCCAGGGTGCCAGGCCCAGGCCCAGGCCAGGCAAACTAGTGTGCTCGCGCTGCTGGAGGCAGTGTTGCCAACTGCCAAGATCCAAAATGCACTAGTGCAGGGGTGGCCAACCGGTCACAGACTAAGAGCCACGTTTTTCACTGTGTTATTGCAAAGAGCCACATCAAACGGTCACAGTGGTTAGAAAACCGCTGTGACGGCCATGAAGGTCGCAAATATGTAGAATGTAGAAGATTAATGGTCATTTTGATCTGTATGGTTGACTGTTTTGTTTTCTCTGAAATCCAGCCCCTTAAGAGCCGCATGTAACCAGCTGAAGAGCCGCATGCGGCTCACGAGCCGCGGGTTGGCCACCCCTGCACTAGTGGCACTTCCAAAATGCACTAGAATGTGCTAGATGCTCGCCTGGAACATACAGATCAAAATGACCATTAATCTTCTACATTCTCTAGTTGTGTAGACTAGGTTGGGCTAATTCACATGATGAATATTTTAACTCTTGAGGGTGTAAAAATGAAACCAAATGGACCCGCAAGGGTCCATTTGGTTTCATTTTTACGCTCTCAAAGAGTTACATCTGGTTAACCAGCTGCCACCCCCAGGGTGGCCTGGCAAAGGCAAAATTGTCCCGGTGAGAAAATATGTGCCAATCCGCCCCTGGAACCCGCATGCCTCTCTCTGAGAATCTTTACTCTTCTCTTCTCCTCCTCGAGGCATTGTTCAGGCGTGGAGCCCTGCCATTCGTTAGTGCCACAAAACAACACGACTGCATACTATAGGCCTCTTATTATTTTATATCAGCCAAATGTAACTAACATTTCCAACCCAGGGAAATTAAGCTCTACATTGTGGAGTTGATCGCCCTGTCATGAAGCTCTCACATACTGTAATTAACCCGTTCTGACCGTTCTGACAAGGGGATTCCACGAAATATCTTCTAAATCCTGACCTCATGTTTCGTGCCAAGGACCCGCCCATGAAATCATCTGTGTAGTGTATATGACCCCCATATGAAAATATGTAGTTCCAGAGACCTCCCCCCGCCCAGAAGCAAAAGTATTTGAATTAAAAACATTCAGTGATTCAAAGATTTTGCACAAAAAAGCTGACTTACGACCTGTAGATTGGTTATTTTTCATGTGTCAAAGTAGAACATTATTACCTAAATGCATAGAATACAAAAATGTGTTAAGAAATCATTTGAGCAAATATGTTTTATGTCTCCTTGTTGTTTGTGTGTGTGTGTGTGTGTGTGTGTGTGTGTGTGTGTGTGTGTGTGTGTGTGTGTGTGTGTGTGTGTGTGTGTGTGTGTGTGTGTGTGTGTGTGTGTGTGTGTGTGTGTGTGTGTGTGTGTGTGTGTGCGTGCGTGCGTGTGCGTGTGTGTAAACAGAACATGTATTTCCAGGTTGCGATAGCAACATCCAATCAAGAGAGAGTGATGATAAAAATCATCTGACAAAATTGGAACTCTTAACACTGTAGAAGTGAAGCTGATTAACGGGTACACTCTCCTCCTCCTCATTTTTCATATTTGTTTCTGTTTATTAAAGAGCCGAGGAGACAGCATTACTGAACAAACAATCAATAGCAATGATTACGATCTAAATATATCACTAAGAGCACATTTTAACCATAAAATATCACTTAGTGAATGGTGTTCCGATACGGATAGGCCTACTGATATAGAGTCCTCGGCCGATGCGAACCAAAAGTACCATACGACCCAAAAGCAATGGAAGAATGAACTTCCCATTGCAATCAGAACCACAGACTCACTCCATCTCAGCCCCATAGCACTTGTATTACCAGGGGTTGACACTAAGGTTTCTGAGGCACTTGCCCATCGGGCAAGTGCAAGTCAGATTCTACTTGCCCTCAGGTCATGGTCACTTGCCCCCCCAAAAATATATTGTAAATTTTGCATTTAAGTTTACTTCCTACTTGGGTGCTTTAAACCAGGGGTTTTCAACACGTGGTCCCTGAGAGGGTTCCAGGTGGTCCCCAGTTAAGTTGGTTAACCAGATGTAACTCTTGAGAACGTAAAAATGAAACCAAATGGACCCTTGCGGGTCCATTTGGTTTCATTTTTACACTCTCAAGAGTTAAAATTCATCATCTTAATTAGCCCAGGTCGCAATGACCACCTTCAAGACAAATTTATCTCGTGTTGTGTTATAGCGCACTAAGTCACACACTTGCCCAATCGGGCAACCAGGTAGCAGTCTTCACTTGCCCCACCATTTTTTTTTTACTTGCCCCAGGCAAGCGGGCAAGTGTTAGTGTCAAGCCCTGTATTACATACCAACCCATAGTATGTGCAGTTCCCTCCTAGGTAGTTTAGATTTAGCACCTCATTAGACTGCGATAACAGTGACTTATATAGGATGCCTGATGTATTGCCATGTTTTAGTGCTTACATTGCATATTGTATTGCATTCAACTGGATTGTAAATCTGTATGATGCATTACAATGTTTTTTTACTGCTATGCCTAAATTGTAAATTGTAATTGTAAAAGTAGCCGCACGCTTTATCGGGCAGCTGCCAAATACTTTGAATCAGTACTTTCAATTGAACATGTTTCATTTCTAATAAACAAAAAATAAATAACATTTTGCAAATCAACTTTTTTATTATTATTTTTTCTCAAAAGATTTCAGGCTATTGTTGGTGTAGTAATTGAATATAACAATTTCATTACAAGTACAGTATAAGGCATGATGCAAACATATGATATCGGTACATCCCTAATCACCTGCACTTTATGTTTATATCTTCTTTTTCTACTATTTACTTAAAGGGGAATTCCACCCATTCTCATACTTAAAGGAGAATTCCAGTCATTTTATTTTATTTTTCTCCCCCATAGTGCAAATGTGAACCAAATGGACCCTAGCCGGTCCATTTGATTCCATGTGTGCACACTCAGAAAAAAAAAAAAAGGTCCTAAAAGAAAAATCATTACCATGGTGAAGGTGCATCAATGCCATAGTAAAATGTTCAAAATGGGTGAAACTCCCCTTTAACCGATACAATTGCTTGATGGAAATCCTCCAGTTGTGAATATACTAACTAGGCCTTCTCCCTGTAAATGCACTCTACACAAATCTACAAGCTCACATCGTTTGTTGATCAGCTCATATCGTCGGGATGTTAGCAATCACGTTGTTCATTTCTAGACAGACTCACTATTCATTATTCCCTACACCGGTGGTTTTCAACCAGTGGTCCGGGACCACCAGTGGTCCTAGAGAGAGTTCCAGGTGGTCCCATGGCTAAATGATGGAAAGTTGGTCAACCAGATGTATCTCTTTGAGAGTGTAAACATGAAACCAAATGGACCCTTGCGGGTCCGTTTGGTTTCATGATTACACTCAACTAGAGAATGTATTAGATTAGTGGTCATTTTGATCTTTATGTTTGACTGTTTTCTTTCTGAAATCCATTCTGGAATTGTGGACAAAGGTAAAATAAATCTTCGGGTCTGTGGGGCAAAAATGTCCTCAAATGGTGGTATGTGGCTCAAATTCTGAATAAATAGTGAGCCCTGGTATGAAAAAGGCTGAAAACCACTAACCTTGGCCCCTATAAATAAATATTTTATTGAACGCATGCAAACGAAAACGAAAATTACATAAGGCGTATTAATTAATTTAATTATTTACTTAAAGCACATACTAAATAATTATTCTATGACACAGAACCACAGAAAATACAGATTATTATGATCGCTTCATCGTATGATCAAGTAGTGGATCCAGTGGGTAGATATACCCACTTCATTTCACACTTTCAGCGTGTTTTGTGGGCTCTGTTCTATTACAGTATGCTGTATATTGCTTCTAATCTGTGCTGTTCTGTACAAATTGTGTCTTCCTCTTTGGAATTCTGTTTAAAGTTCACCTATTTAGTAATGGACCATGACTGGATAGATGTACACAAACACGAGAAGAGAAAAAAAAATAAAATTACACACACACACACACAATGTTTAAATTCTTAATTGTTACTTGTGAACTCATTAAGCGTGCTTCATGTGTACAACTACTATTCTACTGTATCTGTGTATCTGAGCTGAGGGCCAGTCAAGTGCGGACAAGAGGCTGATCAAAAACTATCAATTCCTATATTAGATCTTGCTAGAAAACACATTGCGCGCACACACGTACAATATTTCTAATTCATTTTTAATTAACAAGAAATATCAAACCAATCCTTGAACTCCGAGTCAACCCCTTTTAGTTTAAACTCCGTAATAAGACTCCCAACACCACTGACTGTCTCTCTCTCTCTCTCTCTCTCTCTCTCTCTCTCTCTCTCCCAACACCACCGTCTCTCTCTCTCTCTCTCTCTCTCTCTAACAAACACATCTATTCAGATAAGCTGCTGAGAACTTCCACAGGGATCCATTTCAGCACATTTTTCCCCAAAGGGAAAAACAGACTAGCTTTTTTCCTCCGGCCGTGACCAAGTTTTCAAACTTTCAAAGCTCATTTGTTTTAATAAGCTCAAACCAAAAAAAGAAAAGAGAGAGAGAAGAAAAAAACTAGGGATATTAAGATAGAAACATACCAGAAGAGAGCACTTACAGTACTAGAAGAGGATAATGAATAAATTAGATACAGTGCATGCACAAGCCAAGCTCTTTTTTCCCCCCTCTATTCTTTTTGTGAGTGAAGATGTTCCACTTCTGTTAGATTCCCGACCACAGGGGATACAAATAACTTTCACAGTCCCTCGCGTTGGTCGGACTGCCTGCCGTCCATCCGTCTACTACAGCACCACACACACACGCACACGCACACACACACACACACACACACACACACACGCACACGCACACGCACACACACACACACACACACACACACACACAGTCCTACTGCCACAGCCCAGAGAACAACATTAACCACAGCGGCCGTAAGTACTATACTCACCGCCATTCTGACACGCAAAAATGCACCGATATTCATCCCTATCAAAAGGCACAGACAGGACAGTTAACCCTGCCCTTGGCTCGGACAGGAACTCCGCTACACAACAACTTCAGAGTAGTTATCCAACTTAGCGAGAGACAGCAATATCTGCCCCCACAATGTCACCAGAAACAATCATCATCTTGCTGCAATAACGGTGGAGGGAAGCAAGCGTCTCCAATCTATCTTTATTAAAATCGATATGGTGTTCTGATAGGCTTACCTGGCAGTGCAGTGCAGTGCTTGGGCCAAGGGGGCTGGTAGCTGTACGTATAAGTGTCTGGTGCATTGGGACAGGGACACACACTGGTGGGGGTCTCTGGTTCACTTGTTGTTTGTCGGGGATGGGGTAGTTTCGCCGTGTGGCTGCAGAGCGGAGCGACACTCCTCAGGGCCCACTGTGAATAGAGGTCAGGATAATAGACACACTCGCACACAACAAAGACTGATAATCCTGTCTCGGCCCCCACGGCTCCCGTGTTGCAATCAGACATTTTAAGGGCAGTTAAGTTGCAGCGAGGGGCGGCTGAATGAACCGCGGTTAGGAAAGAGTCCCAAGCAGCCATTATGGACAGTAACCGGTGTCAATTCACAGCAATTAGACCACTCAGATGTGTCGGCAGACAGGCCTCAAATTAATAAATAAATAACCCTCGACCACAAGTGCAGGGCTGATATAGCCTTCTGAGCCCATCTGAGGCTCCCCATGGTCTATTTGAGTGCACAACACTCAGACCTTCAGAAAAAAAAAGGAAGGAAGGAAGGAAAAAACAGGGAGGTGAAACCTCCTCTTCTTCCTCCTCCTCCTCCTATCCACTTATCCTGAATGACCTTTAAGTGAAATGCTTGTCTTAAGGTGGCAAATACTGCTGCCTAATCTAAAAAGTTAGTACGCGTCAAGTAGCACACGCACATGCTGTTTTTGTTTTAGTGGAGCTGAGCAGTCCTGCCTCTTTCATGACGCCGCCCGCAGCCCAGATGTAATTTCCCCCCATTCATGTCCTCGTAGACTTTTCAAAAATGCTTTAAAGGTGGTTATGTCGCGGAAAAAACCCAACTCGGGTCGTGACAAATCATGACGACGACTAATATTATCATACGATATCTAATTAGTAAGAAGGAAAAAAAAATGTCTTCTTATACTAATCATTTTATTGTCCCCAAACACTGTGTGTCTTGTCATGATTTTTCATGAAGATGAGAGAACACATTACTCCTGTCCTAGCCTCACTACATTGGCTACCGGTTGTGTTTAGAATTGATTTTAAAATTCTTTTACTTGTCTATAAAGCGCTTAATGGTCTTGCACCTTCCTACCTACATGACTGCCTGCCTAAGTATGTCCCAGGCCGTCCCCTCAGGTCTTCCACTGCTGGCCTGCTTGCGGTGCCCAAAATGGCAACTAAAAAACACGGTGAAGCAGCCTTTTGCTTCTATGGACCGACGGCGTGGAACAAACTCCCATTATACATTCGACAGGCAGCCTCTGTAGACATTTTTAAAGCACAGCTCAAGACGTACTTCTATGCACTTGCGTTTAACTGATTCTCTGTTTTATATTTTATGATTTTATATTTTATGCCTTATTTCAGGTCCTCACTGTACTGCTTCTTTGATGTACTTTAATGATCTCTTTAATTTATACCCACTATTTCCTGTCTTCTTCTCTATTGCAATGTAAAGCACTTTGAGCTGCATTTTTAGTCATGAAAGGTGCTAAACAAATAAAGATTATTATTATGAAGATTATTATGAACCGAGTTGTCTATGTCTGCGGTATAATCGTCTTTATATAAACCATTTTGGAAACGTCTATGAGGAAATTAATGGGGTATTCATTTCTGAGGTGCGGGGGCGACGTCAAGAAAGAACTAAGTAAGTAGCCTTGCCAGGCCATGATGTCAGGAGGCCCGGCTGAGCCATTGAGGCCCATATAGGTCAGGAGCCTATCTCCTGTTTCTGTAGCGTGAGGCAGCTTGATGTACAAGTACACCCCCTGGACATGACGCTAGTATATCGCAGGGACTTACCCCCAATCCATCCCTTGATGCTGAGTGCCAAGCAGGGAGGCATTGGGTCCCATTTTTAGAGTCTTTGGTATGACCCGGCCGGGAATCGAACCCCGACCTCCCAGTCTCAGGGCGGACACTCTAACCACAAGGCCACTGAGCTGGTCGAGAAGAAAGAAAGAACTGCTCAACTCTATACTGTTTGCACGACTGCCTGCTTGCTTGACTGAAGTACTGAAAACACAACTCACTAGACTGTTACTGTGAACGACACACTGATAAAGCACTAGGCCACCCTTGTTTTCAACAGGGTCCACCATTCCAATTCATAGATACTTTACTTTAAAATTAGTCAAACAACAAAGTATAATTCAAGCTTATATCTGATTTTGCGCACTAACGTATTTACCAAAATGTATAGACAACTACCAAGTAGTCAATAAAGACAGTCAATATCATCATAACATACTGTATCATGGGTCCGAATTTCGTGTCGTCGCTTGTTGTAGGCAATTAGGGCATCTAGCATTGGGGAAGAGGTGTTCCCACGCTAAAGTTATTATTTTGGTAACCACCCTATTTCCCTTAAACACCTCCAAGACCCGTTACATTACGCATAGGTGTGGTTTAGGGCATTTTTAGCTTTTATCCAATCCGTGGTGGTCTTGCCAATGCCTTTAAACCAGGGGTTTTCAACAGGTGGTCCAGGGACCACCCGTGGTCCTTGAGAGGGCTCCAGGTGGTTCCCAGGCTAAATGATGGAAAGGTGGTTAACCAGATGTAACTCTTGAGAATGTAAAAATGAAACCAAATGGACCCTTACGGGTCCATTTGGTTTCAATTTTACACTCTCAAGAGTTAAACTATTCATCATTTGAATTAGCACTATTTAATTAAGAATTCTACACTCTTTTGTTTGCAAAATCCAGCCTGGAAATGTGAAAAAAACCAAAATAATTCTTTAGCTTTAGGTCTTTGCGGTGAAATTGTCATCAAATGGTGGTTCGTGGCTCAAATGCTGAATAAATGGTGGTCCCTGGTGTCAAAAAGGTTGAAAAACCCTGCTTTAAACCATCCCTTAGTTGTCACTACCCGTTATGCTAAGTCCTGTGGCTCTGCCATAGCTTGGCCAACTTGTGCTATATGAGTACCAAATACCGATGTCTCCTCTGCAGTATGGGCCGTGCATTTAGCTAGTCTACAAAATGTTATGAAGCAAATTGCAAAAAGAAAAAAAAAAATCTGATATTATGTGCCGCTTGAGAACTATTCTTTTTGATAAATCATAATAGCTCGGTCAATTCCAAGTATCGGACCATTTCTTACGTCAATTTGTTACCAAGCTCTCATTTGCTGTATAGAACATATGTGTAGATCTTCTTCACGAAACGGGATCAAGCGAAACGTATGGCGAGACACTGAATTATCAGCAGCAATGTGTCACAAGTCAATTAATGTTTTTGACTATAGACAAATTATTAAGCCTATGCCTAAACACAATGGACCCAAGGAAGTGACTGACGGTCAGCGGACTAGTCACTTCTGCTGTTTATAGGACAATCAATAAATAAGGAGATGTGAACTGATGCAGCAGCTGTTCCATTTGGAAATCTCCAAGGCCACGGATACACGTGCACTCTGCCCTCTCAAACTGGATACGTGGCGTAGGTCGGCGGGGGCTTTTAAATCCCCAATCTATTTGTTGAAAACAACAACTTACAGGACTGTGTGACAACACAGGTGTGACCACACCTCCATCCGCGAGTGGATGTGCCGGCATAAGGAATAGTGGCTAAGGGAAGAAGAAAGGTGAGAGACATAACAATAAGGGAATACGATACGGGTGGTGGGTCGCGTCACAGAGCCCCATACTGGATATATCTGGCAAAATAAAGACTTAAACTGGGTGATCTCGTGCCCTCCATTTCTGTATCAATGATGCACCCTTAGAGCCTTTTACTTTGAAGTTTCACTATGAATTCGCCTAAAATGCTGGTTCTGAAGTTTCCGATCCAATCAGAGCCCCGTTCCCTTCAAGCTATGGGACGCAAAAAGCAAGGCACAGCTGTACTCTGAGCTATAGGCTACTACAACTGATGCATAAGGCCTAACTGTTTGTTTAAAATAGTCACTTGGCTCTACTGCTATATGGTTTATTCTCCCATATTATGTTTTCAGACAATTCTAATGTGATGATTATGTTCAATGAAAACCATTTCTGTAATCAAGGCCACCTGTTTTTGTGGAGGATGATTTATAAATTCGATAAAAACAGGTCAGCTTGATTTCCATTGGGTTTTATTGACATGGTCCTTGATGCATCACGCCATGTTTTCCTTTTCATTAAAAATCTCTCTTCATGGAGTTTTGATTTACAAATGCACAAAAGTGAAGCCACTCCCACGTTTTGCCATGAATCATTGGGTATGGCTATGCAATGACCACGAACGTAGTATAAAATTGTGAAAAATGTATTATTTATTTTTTTTTAAATTCATTGGGACTTTAATTAGAGCAAAGCATGTTAAAATGCTCGCCCCAGGCTCATATCGCTGCGCAGTGTTGTCTCATGGACACGATACAGTCTCCAGGCTTATACCTCAAAGCTCGAGTTTACCATTTTACTTTGAATTATTATTCTACACAGTTTGTGTACTTGGTGCAAACATGGTGTTATTCAAAGGTCAATTTATCAGCCTTAAAAAGTTAATAACATTTTGACAGCTTGACGTTAAACAAACAACATACTGTGCCATGATAACCGACATGAAATATTTATGGTGTTGATCATTTTCAGAATTACTGTGGGAGTATAGCTCTGTATTTTTATTGATTCGCAAGGCCATTTTTTCACGGTTATGTTTCAGAACTAGTACACCGACGCAGTACATGCCTCTTTTTGACTTTGGGGCACTGACACAGCACTATTAATAGAACATATTTTATTTAAAACATCAAAGGTTTACACAGCCCCAAGCATCTGAATTTTTCCTTACAGTCACTCAAAAAAAAAAAAAAGGAGGAAGTCATTATTTCTGAATAAAAGCTTTCAGAGGAGACCTGCTTGACTGAGCCCTCCTGGATGCCTGTCCTGTCAGTGTGCATAGATAATGTGCCAACGGCCTTTGATCTGCTCAAGGTGATAACTTCACAAGCGCGCGGACACTGTCCAATGAAGAAGGGGATTCTGGTCGCTCCAGACATGTGTCAACGACTGTTACTATCAGAGAATATGCACTGAGGCAACAAAAAAACAGCCACTCTGTAACAGGAGACGTGTTTTAGAAGAAATTAATGGATTTAAGCTTTCACTTCTACCGATGATGGTTATTTGCATATTCTCAAAGGCAATGTTTCTGGTTTGCTTGATGAGCGACAATGAACTGACAACGCAACTACCGTAGTTACAACTGTTGCAACTGTTGATACAGAAGATTGAAAGAAATGGATAGAATGGTTGTCTATAGGGGTGATGTGCGGTCCTGTGTTACAGTTAGCAAGATGAGGCTACCGATGCCAGCAGTGTTATGACCCAATTAAGCAATAGGACTATTAAAGTATGTTTGCAGACATTCATTGGCAACGGCGGTGGGTATAACTATTGTTTTATTTAAACTAATTGTCAAAGATTCAAGCCAATGGCAGATTAGGGATTAACACTTGTGCAACACTTTCTCAACACTTTTTGATCATTGGCTGCAAGCCAATGGCCAAACTTTTCCCATTGCATCACAATCCTACTAGACGGGAAGACTGTTCACAAGCTGTCACAACATACCCTTGTAGAAAATAAATAAAATCCAGCATGCCAGCCCAAACAAAGTTAGCCATTTAAGTAGACAGGGGCATTTTTTTTTACCTAGCAGTGCCAGTTAGTGCACAGCAGTGACATACAGTACTTTTGTGCCTTGAATATACTTGAAAGGAGGTATTCCTGGTCTCTAGACTGCCTCCCCCTGGCCAGCCAGGGCACCTGATAGAGGGAAACAGGAATTGGTCGTTGGAATAACGTGTTCATTCCATAAAGCCATACCGAATCAGCTGTTGGCAACAAAAAACACCTTTCAGCAGATTAGTATGGAATAGCTCAATTGCACACCCATTTCTTAGTCCAGAAAACCGAAGTAGCCATCCTGATGGGCCACCTCAATTTTCTGGAGTAGGAATTCCTTGTACAATTGAGCTATTCCAGACCAATCTGCAGACAGGCAATGTTTTTGCCAACAGCTGATTCAGTGTGGCTTTAGCCAGGCTATTCCTTCCGCACGCTACATCAAACCAGGGTAAACACTCCCGTCGGGTGGGAAGCCGCAAAATTGCAGAAGCACAATGCAGCAACGCATCAAGCATAGTAAGCAGGGACACTAAGGTCTCCGAGGCACTTGCCCATCGGACAAGTGTGAGTCAGCTTCTACTTGCCCTCAGGTCATGGTCACTTGCCCTCCAAAAATATATTGTAAATTTTGCATTTAAGTTTACTTCCTACTTGGGTGCTTTAAACCAGGGGTTTTCAACAGGTGGTCCCTAGTTAAGTTGGTTAACCAGATGTAACTCTTGAGAACGTAAAAATGAAACCAAATGGACCCGCAAGGGTCCATTTGGTTTCATTTTTACACTCTCAAGAGTTAAAATTCATCATCTTAATTAGCCCAGGTCTACAGACTAGAGAATGTAGAAGATTAATCATTTTGATGTGTGTGTTAATTTGCCTGTTTTGTTTCCCAAATCCAGCCTGGAATTGTGGATAGCTAGAAAGCAGGGAAAGACACAGAGGCAGAGTGCAATGACTGCCTTCAAGACAAATTTATCTTGTGTTGTGTTATAGTGCACTAAGTTGCACACTTGCCCAATCGGGCAACCAGGTAGCAGTCTTCCCTTGCCCCACCATTTTTTTTACTTGCCCCGGGCAAGCGGGCAAGTGTTAGTGTCAAGCCCTGATAAGGCTATAAGTAAAGGCCCTGATACACCTAGCAATGTTTTGATAAATATCTACAAACAACATCAATTATCAACGTTGACTTTTCACTTTTCTATAGAAAATGATCAACTCCTGGTCGTTCAGAAAAAGTCACATCATTAGCGCCCTCTACTGGTCGACATTTCGGAATCCTCCAATCACAGCCCTCCTTGGCGTCACCTGATCCTTTCTCCCAGACTCCCACAGTAAACATTTCTGAAAACATTTCTGCTGCCTCACTGGACAGAACATTGTGTAACGTTTTTAGTCTACTAAGTGAATATTTGGTTTAAAAGTGATTCAATACAAACTAAAAAAACAAATTGGAAAAAACAATATGAATTATACTTTTTAAATAATACTTGTACAAATGGTTCACATTTGCATGCTCTCAGGAAAAGAATGAAAATCGGTGGAATTCCCATTCAATGGGAGGTGTTGCCTGTTGCCATGTGTCTCATCATGTTGTCCATTGATGTTGACATTGTTAGTTGATACTGATCAAAATATTGCTAGTGCATCAGGGCCTTAAGGCCTATAAAGAAATATAGCACTGGGCACTAGCAATATCAAAATATTGCTAGTGCCCAGTGCTATATTTCTTTATAGGCCTTAAGGCTTAAGGCCTATAAAGAAATATAGCACTGGGGACTAGCAATATTTTGATATTGCTAGTGCCGGAAAAGGGATCTCAAAGGGATCTCAAAGTGCAACAAACATTGCAAGGATTATGTGTATAAGCCACGGCTTTCATGTTTGAAGTACCGGATGTATATTGACGTCATGTTTCTGTTGTCTTGACCAATCTGCCCTCTGACCTTCTGATGCACCACTATTGTTAACAGGCTGGTTTGCAAAAAAAAAGAAAAGAAACAGACATTGAAGGGTAGAATCTGAGATAATGCCATTCAAATGCAAAGGGATAGCATGGGTGCGGGTGCGATTTTTGGAGGGGGAGCTTTAGGGATTGGGAATGGTGACCAAAATTGCAGATATGTTGTGATAATGTCCCTTATTCCCCAATGCTAAATGGCTAAATACTGGCTCTCGGGTCTTGTAACCAAAATGGAGCCCTAAGACTGCTAGCATGTTTGTAGTTGATCTACATAAGCTCACAATGTGTCGCAACAGACACTGCACATTGTATTGCATTATTCACATGCAATTTCTATTTTATTTTTGCTGAATATTAGTCCCGAAAAAGAGGGCCATCAATGGTTCATGCGTTTAAATTGATGAATACTCTTCCATTAAAGCTCATTGCCATTTTAAATCTACCCATGATGTCTTAAAAAAAAAAAAAAAATAGCTCCCTCTAAAATGGGCAAAATGAGCAAGTCAAATGAGAGGTTATGATGGGGGCAAAGCCCAATCCAGTCCTCTGGCACTAGCTTGGCAGTAATACTGATATTATGAGATTTAACTGAAAAGTGAGAGAAGTGTCCATTTTCCTCTCAACAGAGCACAAATCATATTAATGACAGCTGTCAGGCTGGCCCTTAGCGGCCACGGCAGACAGGGCAGATTGTGTGTCCTCCTCCCCCCCTCCACCCTGCATGTGCACGGGCACAGACATTACACAGAAGACCTTTAATGCCCCCTTTCTACCAGGGGCGGATGTAACATGTCCCATTTGGGGGGGGGGGGGGGGGGGGGGGGGGAGGAGAACATGTTGGAGGGGCAAGAAAAAAATGGTATGGGAGCGGTGGTATGAAGCCGCACCCATACCCATTTTCGGTTACAGGACTTTTATTAGTCAAGTAAAGCATCAATAATAACACCAGTTGGTGTTGAAGTTGCAACAGACACGCAGCATGCGTAAAGCTAAAGGTCTGACTCACGAGAGTTTTCTGTTTTCAATGATGAAATGCTGTTGGTTTAGTGGTGCCAAAATTATAGTTAGTAGCGGTAGTAGTGTTTCAAATCATTTTAAATATAAGCACGTTAATTTGAAACATCTTGGGTTGTTTTGCCTGGCATCGTGTTTGGTGGGGCAGACTGGGTATTTAGTGGGGCATTGTCCCCCCCCCCCCCCCCCCTCTAGATCCGCCCCTGCTTTCTGCGTGGGCAGTTCAGGGCAGATTGGGTGACTGTGTGTGCCTGCACGGTCGAGACCCCAACACGGTTGAAATAGAAAGGAAGAGGGGGAAAAAAAAAAAAAACTTCAGTGAACACACAAAGCAACCCACTCAGAGGTCAATGGTAAAAGACAAGCCTTCCTTTCAGACAGAGAGAGAAAAAAAATAATATGAGCCCCGGCAGGTCGGTCCACTTTTCAATACGGTCGGCCGTGTGAACGAAAGCACTCGGAACGGATTAATTCAACGGGTCACTGTGTGCGTAATGACGGAGCAATATTAAAAACTGCGAGAACTGCCCTTTGATTTCAATTTCAGGTTCCAGCCGCAGCGGTGGAGAGAATGTGACAAGGTGATGGCACAGGCCTCTGTAAGCAGATATGCTGGCTTTCTATTCAGCTTTGTGAAGGCATGTACAGTAGGAAATGAAACCTTCTAAACCCCAAGGCATAGAGAATATTTTATAGTACTATTTTTTCCTCTACAAAAAGTCCTTTTGCCATAAATAGCCAATACACAAGCTCACAACCATTCCATATCATTGCAGTTTTATTACATTTTCCAGCAAAAGTAGCGTAACGATATTGCAAAAAATGTGTGATATGTAATACATGTTACTCTGCCTACTTATTACAAATGAGCTTGTTGTTGCATGTGGGAAAATAGAACAGATTTACAAGCTATCAACAGATAACAGAGATGTGCAGTAGTTTGTAGATCCTAATCCACCGCAGCATTCTGCACACATAACCTGCACTACACTAGGTTGTCTGTAAGCAGATTGTGTTGTACATCTCTATTCTTTAGCGAGTGTGAGGGGGAACTGGGAACAGTAATAAAGTAATGCGTAACACATTAACGTTTGATTCAATAATAATCAGTGTTGACCTAATATTACTTAGGACAGTAATATCTTTACATATGGCACCTTACAAATAGCCATAATATTATATGTATTACTTGTATCAAAGAATAAACAAATTGTACAACACAATCTGTTTAGAGACAACCTAGTGAAGGTCATATGTGCAGAATGCTTAGATGGATTAGGATCTACAAACTACTGCACACCATGCAACAACAAGCTCATTTGTAATAAGTAATGAGGTGTGTTTTGGCAGAGTAACAGATTACTTATCACCCAGTTTTGTCTGGAAGGTAATTACTAGTACAGTAATATGTAATTATTACTGCAATATAATAAAACATAAGATAATAAAATAACATCATAAGTATGAATATATATTACTCTCCAAAGTAATATTGTCCAACACTGCTCCCAAAACATGACAACAAGGCATGCCGTGGCATTGTAGATCTGCGATTTTTAGATCTCGATTAGGGACGATAGAGGTTAATTAATTACCACCAACAACAATGGCCACGGAATACCAGGCCAGTGCCATCATCGTCGTCCACTGAGTTTATTTTGGTTATGTCTACAAAATGCAATTACATCTTTAGCTCATTCCATAGCAGTGGATGAAAGCAGGTTGGAATTTTTTTGTTTCTAGCCCAGGGATCTTATTAGCAGAGGCTCCCTGGTGGTTGAACTGTCAGGGAATAAGGAGGAGAGAGAGAGAGAGAGAGAGAGAGAGAGAGAGAGAGAGAGAGAGAGAGAGAGAGAGAGAGAGAGAGAGAGAGAGACAGAGAGAGAGACAGAGAGAGAGACAGAGAGAGAGAGAGAGAGAGAGAGAGAGAGACAGAGAGAGAGACAGAGAGAGAGACAGAGAGAGGACAGAGAGAGAGAGAGAGAGAGAGAGAGGTTGTGTCTTCCTCTCTATAGCAGGCTGCAGTGCCATGAGCATCCTCTGCTGGTATAAGGCAACACTTCAAACACAGCCAGGCCCTCTAATGAAAGTCACCAGTGGCACAGTACACTAATTAATACACAACCTGCATGAATAACCCATATGCGTGTTGCGTTACATGCTCAATGTTCAATCTGGCAGCATGAAAAAAAATAATAATAATGATATCTCACATTCTATAGAGCAGCACTGCTGAGGGGGGAGAGAGGGGGGGGGGGGAAGAAAGAAAAAAAAAAACACAAAACATGCTTGTGGGAATAATGGGTTGAATATCGATCACGCTCATGCCGTATATATGCAGATGATAGTGCACAAAAACAATGCGTGTGTGTGTGTGTGTGTGTGTGTGTGTGTGTGTGTGTGTGTGTGTGTGTGTGTGTGTGTGTGTGCGTGTGTGTGTGTGTGCGTGTGTGTGTGTGTGTGTGTGTCGTTTCGCACGGGTTGTGCAAATGAAGACTACATTTGCGGAGGCTGGGGAAATAAAACGGCAGACATTATGTATGAGCCTTTCATTGTGAGTGCGCTAAAAGAGTAAATAATGCCACCGGTGGGACTACCAATAGCCCTCATCACTGTTTGGCGAGGTGAAAACCTTCAGGATTCTAATGTTGTAAAAATATATTTTATGGGAGTAAATTTATCACATCCTGCTGCATTTGGCTTTTTGAAAGCCTTTGTGGCGTGAAACGCCATGCGTGATGTAATTAAAAGAGGTGCAACACCGGTCAATTGAAACGTATGAGACTAATTCAGCAGTACAGTACAGTACACTGAACGTTGGATTGTCGTGGCCAGGGGCGTTTTTGCCATTAGACAGACTAGGCAGTTGCCTAGGGCGCCATGAGGGGAGGGGGCAACCACCAGGGCTCCAAATTGCTTGGAAACGCCACTGGTCATGGATCAGCGGCCCGTCCAGGCACCCTGGTTGGTTGGTCATCAAGCACTGGCAGTGTACGCAGGTTCGACTCCCGATCCTGACAGCCTTTACTGCCATGTCATGCATCATGCATCTCTCTCCACATTTTTTTTTGTCAGCCTGCTGTCTGTCTGACTGACTCTGTCTGTCTGTATGTCCCTATATGAAAAATACAATAACAGCGAAAGCCACAAAAAAAAAAAAAAAAACATAATTCCTTCTGAATGGTTTAGCATCCAAAACTGCCCTGTAGTTGATTTACATTTTAGGGGAGGAAATTAATAAATATAACCATGCATTTACACACATATATATACATATACATATATATACATACATATACATATATACATACATATACATATATATACATATACATATATACATATACATACATATACATATATATACATATACATATATACATATACATACATATACATACATATACATATACATATACACATATACATATACATATATATATACATATATATATATATATATATATATATATATATATATATATATATATATATATATATATATATATATATATATATATTTATCTATGTATCTATTTATTTATTTATTTATTGGCTGAAAGAGACCATTTGTTACACATGTGGTATTCCTTTCTCTCTCTGTTTCTCTGAGTGTACGGTCCTGTAAATTTGGGTGATGCAAAACAGTGATTGTGCATCCTCCCTTTGCTTATTTATTTTTTTCTCTGT
>CM076979.1:49854585-50038065 GCA_039105355.1 Benthosema pterotum
AACGGATTATGTTGTACTTCTCTAATTTTTCAAAAGCGATGTTGAGAACTTGGGAAAGTAATAACGTAATATGTAATATATTACTCTTCAAATCCAGTAATAAGTAAAGTAATGATATTACTTTGTCTAAGGGGTAACGAGTAAAGTAAAGAAGTTACTTTCCTAAGTAATATAGACCAACACTGCATATATATATATATATATTATTTATATATATATATATATATATATATATATATATATATATATATATATATATATATATATATATATATATATATATATATAAAAATAAAAATGTTCTGATCACACATTTGGCAAGTAGGATCTAAAAAACGATGTGCATAGACGCATTTCGCAAAGACGCTGAAAGCAGCAGACCCACACGAGAGCCACAAATTGTGTGCATTGCCATTGTCTGCCATTTTCCGTCGTACGCGGCACCACGGTACAACTAGGTCTACATCAGGCCTCAGACAGAACACAGAACCTTTTGTTCTCATTTTTTCAGACGCAGCCGGCCTCCGCCGCCACTCAGTTCCAGTCGGTGACCTAACAAGAGGTTGACAGCGAGAAGGGGACAGCGAGGGAGCCAATCAGTAACACTTGTTGCACCTGAGAACATGGTAATGTACGGGAGAGACGGATCTAGGCATGAGCATGGGGGGGGGGGGGCCTGACTGCCCCACCAAGCACTTTAACCCATTGTGTCCTGTCTAGATTTCTAGTTTCTGAATAACATAATATTCAAAGATTTGTACCACGTTTTCACGATTTTTCGTGGTGCGCTATGAGCTTGTAGATCTGCTATTTTTCAATAGTTAAAACATAATGCTTAGAACACCAAAACGCGTTCAGTACACAAAGGGTTCATTTGATATTTCAAATTAAAATGCGTATATTTAAAATGATTTGAAACGCTACTAACTAACTGCAATTGTGGCACCTTTGTCTTTTAGGCATGCTGCTGATGTTATTATTGATGCTTCACTTGCAAGTCCTGTATAAGATATGAATCTTGTGGGTCACATACTGTAACTAAAGAATTTAACTGAAAATGGTTTGGGGGCGGCTTTGTCACCCGTGGCGCGAAGCCGCCCCCATACCATTTTCACCTGCCCCCCAATTGGGAAATGTTACATCCGGGACTGGGGGGGGGGGGGGGGGGGGGGGGGGGGGAGGGAGAGAGAGAGAGACGGAGAGAGAGAGAGAGGCGGAGAGAGAGAGAGAGACAGAGAGAGACAGAGAGAGAGAGAGGAGAGAGAGAGAGAGAGAGAGAGAGAGAGAGAGAGAGAGAGAGAAAGGGGGCCAAGCACTCCGTTTGAGAATAATGGCTAAACATTGTCATGTAAAGATGTGTGGAATATGGATAAGATCACTCAGCTGTGATAAATCTCACGCAGGACAAACGCTCTTTACGAAGCAGTGAAGCGGAATAGGGAAATTCATTTGTAAATTGCACACAGGTCATTTTCTTTTTTTGGGGGGGCTACAGATTTGGCTTGCTACAGGGCAAGGGCTGCTCTTTCCATAAAGTTCATGCACACAGATGCCGTGCGCCTGAACTTTATTGTGTTTTTACATATATATACACACATTCTAAACTATTTAATATCTGATTTACTTATACACTAAATTTGTGCCTATAATATACTCGTCTGCTATTACCAGTTAGGGGACTGCATACCCGTATAAGATCTTGGTAACGCTTCCTTTTACGGTACTGTAATTACCATGCATTTACATGGCAATTACAAGGTAAGTACCATGTAATAAGGGAGTAATAACTGCAAAATTACCATGTAATTACAAGGTAACTATATAGGTAATTACCTTGTACTTTTAAAGTAATTACCAAGTCAATTCCAGGCAAATACCAAGTAACTACCTGGTAATAAGTATTAATTACTGGATAATTTGTAATTATATACCAACTATTTTGTTAATTGCCAAGTACTTACTAGGTAATTGCCAAGTAATTCCTTAAAAAGTACCTGGTAACAGCCAGATAATAAGAAGTAATTCCTCAGTATATATAAAGTATTTATATTAGTATTTATATATTATCTGGTAATTACTCATTTGTTACCCAGGAACTACAGAACTACCTACCTAGAAAGTACCTAGTTATTAAAATGGATTTGTACTGTAAAAGGAAGTGAGGTCTGTTTTCATGTTATTAACTGGTAATTACTCATTTGTTACCCAGTAAATAGAAAAATATCTACCTGGAAAGTACCTAGTTATTAAAGTGGATTTGTACTGTAAAGGGAAGTGAGGTCTGTTTTCATGTTATTAACTGGTAATTATGGACAAAAAAGAGAATCAGATGCCTGATGAAGACCTGAAGAGGTCGAAACGTCGCTGCCGTAACCCTTGTCGCTGAATAAAGTTTGGAGCACTTTAAAGTGAGTTGCGAGCCCCTTCTTTCTTTTTTTGTTCTCTCTTTTTTGTCCACGTTTACTGTGTTTTTGCAGTTTTTTGGGGCTCGGCACCAGTTAGGGATGTGTGTTACTTTTCATTAACTGGTAATTACTCATTTGTTACCCAGTAAATAGAAAAAATATCTACCTGGAAAGTACCTAGTTATTAAAGTGGATTTGTACTGTAAAAGGAAGTGAGGCCTGTTTCCATGCTATTATCTTGTAATTACTCATTTGTTACCCAGGAACTACAGAAATACCTACCTAGAAAGTACCTAGTTATTAAAGTGGATTTGTACTGTAAAAGGAAGTGAGGTCTGTTTTCATGTTATTAACTGGTAATTACTCATTTGTTACCCAGTAAACAGAAAAATATCTGTCACAGCGAGGTGTTTTGAGTGAGGAAGTGTCAAAGTAATGCATTCATCTTAATGTAGTGTGATGGCTGGTGATGGTGGTTTTTGATGGGAACTCTTATCTCCTGACAGATACAGTGTGCTGTTCAGGGGGAGAATCAGACTCTGTAACTGTATCAGTGTACTCTGACACTGTATCATAGACACTGGTCGGTTTTGCGGCATTTCCAGTCCAAGTGTCTTGGGTAATGTGATAGTTTCCTAGTTACGGGCTAAATACTGAGTAATTCCCAAGTAATAAAATGGAAACAGACCTCACTTCCTTTTACAGTACAAATCCACTTTAATAACTAGGTACTTTCCAGGTAGATATTTTTCTATTTACTGGGTAACAAATGAGTAATTACCAGTTCATGAAAAGTTTAAAAAGGTAACGCACATCCCTAACTGGTGCTGAGCCACAAAAAACTGCAAAAAACACAGTAAACGTGGACAAAAAAGAGAGAACAAAAAAGAGAGAAGGGGCTCGCAACTCACTTTAAAGTGTTCCAAACTTTATTCAGCGACAAGGGTTACGGCAGCGACGTTTCAACCTGTTCAGGTCTTCATCAGGCATCTGATTCTCTCTTTTTTGTCCATAATTACCAGTTAATAACATGAAAACAGACCTCACTTCCTTTTACAGTACAAATCCACTTTAATAACTAGGTACTTTCCAGTAGATATTTTTTTCTATTTACTGGGTAACAAATGAGTAATTACCAGTTAATAACATGAAAAACAGACCTCACTTCCTTTTACAGTACAAATCTACTTTAATAACTAGGTACTTTCTAGGTAGGTATTTCTGTAGTTCCTGGGTAACAAATGAGTAATTACCAGATAATAGCATGGAAACAGGCCTCACTTCCTTTTACAGTACAAATCCACTTTAATAACTAGGTACTTTCCAGGTAGATATTTTTCTATTTACTGGGTAACAAATGAGTAATTACCAGTTAATGAAAAGTTTAAAAAAGTAACACACATCCCTAACTGGTGCTGAGCCCCAAAAAACTGCAAAAACACAGTAAACGTGGACAAAAAAGAGAGAACAAAAAAGAGAGAAGGGGCTCGCAACTCACTTTAAAGTGCTCCAAACTTTATTCAGCGACAAGGGTTACGGCAGCGACGTTTCGACCTGTTCAGGTCTTCATCAGGCATCTGATTCTCTCTTTTTTTGTCCATAATTACCAGTTAATAACATGAAAACAGACCTCACTTCCTTTTACAGTACAAATCCACTTTAATAACTAGGTACTTTCCAGGTAGATATTTTTCTATTTACTGGGTAACAAATGAGTAATTACTAGTTAATAACATGAGAACAGACCTCACTTCCTTTTACAGTACAAATCCATTTTAATAACTAGGTACTTTCTAGGTAGGTAGTTCTGTAGTTCCTGGGTAACAAATGAGTAATTACCAGATAATATATAAATACTAATATAAATACTTTATATATACTGAGGAATTACTTCTTATTATCTGGCTGTTACCAGGTACTTTTTAAGGAATTACTTGGCAATTATCTAGTAAGTACTTGGCAATTAACAAAATAGTTGGTATATAATTACAAATTATCCAGTAATTAATACTTATTACCAGGTAGTTACTTGGTATTTGCCTGGAATTGACTTGGTAATTACTTTAAAAGTACAATGTAATTACCTATATAGTTACCTTGTAATTACATGGTAATTTTGCAGTTATTACTCCCTTATTACATGGTACTTACCTTGTAATTGCCATGTAAATACATGGTAATTACAGTACCGTAAAAGGAAGCGTTACCAAGATCTTTTATGTATTTATTATTATTTTATCTGGTATCGGTATCAGACATTGTGTTATAGGGATCGGATGGAAAAGGTAAAAAAATGTACCGGAACATTCCTAATAATTAACAAACTTAATAGGGTAAAATACAAAACTACTATTAAATGGTTCACTTTTATTAAAACTGTAAACATTCAGAAACTGAGGTAAAGTCCACTGCAATCAGCAGGCATTGTCAAACACGGTTTCAAGATGTGCAAGAGAAATCAAATTCATGCCACGGGTTATTTTTGTTTACAGCACATGAACTCTGCGCCACCTTTCACTCATTTCATTCTGATCTCGTGCGTTGGTCAGTTGCACAAGACACTGGACCAGTGAAGGGATGCATTTCTAAAAATGAGCCAGACCAAAGAAGGGTACGTGAACCAATTCCTCTGCCAAAAAATACATTCCATCATAATCACACACAGGAATTCTGATCATATATACCAGGGGTTTTCAGCAGATGGGCCAGGGACCATCAGTGCTCCCTGAGAGGATTCCAGGAGGTCCCCAGGTTAAATGATAGAAAGTAGGTTAACCAGATATAAGTTTTTGAAACCGAATAGACCCTCGCGGGTCCATTTGGTTTCATTTTACACTCTCAAGAGTTAAAATATGAATTAGCCCAAGTCTACACAGCTAGAGAATGTAGAAGATTAATGGTCATTTTTTTTGATATGTATGTTTGGCTGTTTTGTTTCCCAAATTGTGGGCGAAAGCAAAAGAAAGAAGTTTCCGGGTCTGTGGGGATAAAACCAAATCAAATAAATGGTAAATGCTGCATTTATATAGCGCCTTTATCCAAGCACATAGCTTGTGCATCACATTCACCCATTCACACACACATTCATACACTGATGGCAGTGGAAACCATGCAAGGTACCTACGAGCACATCAGGAGCAATTAGGGGTTCAGTGTCTTGCTCAAGGACACCGACGCTTGTGGAGGCCCGGGATCGAACCGGCAACCTTGTGGTTACCATCCGGTGACTCTATCTGATATACAGTAAATGTTCTTATAAGTACTGAAACCTGTCTCATGTGTGCTACTAATTAAAAACATTCCTACTCTGTCCCTGGAAATGTGACAAACAGAAGCTGGACCAACCTCAGGCAGCTCAGTCCAGTTCCACTAAATGGAAATTGGCAGGCCATATGAAGCCTGTCACCATCGATTACCTTGATAGTTATTATTGTATAATAACTCTTGATTAATCTAATAATCGAGAGGCACACATAGATAGATAGTTGACAACTAATTAAATTATCGATTTGATTGAGATTCATCGACGAATCATTGCAGCCCTAACGCATATGCTCAACCACATTTTTGGGAGAAAATATCTGGCTTTTTATTAATACAGAGTATGCACATGAGCAGAATTTTTCATCAAATATTAAAATCAGATTCATTTTGATTAATTGCCATATTCATTTGGGTTGGGTGATACAACGATGTCTGCACTGTTCCTCAGATACACAGACGATGCAAATATTATGACATCCCGCCTAGAATTGTGTACGATATCAGAAGACAAAGGGCTTTTTAGGGGGAAGGGGGTGAGGCAGATCAAAGTACAGTCAACGGCGCGGTGGGTGAGGAAGGGCCTCGGACCTTTGGCGTTTTACAGCACATAACAGGACAATTGGTAGGAAGTCGAGTTAACATAACACAGTGGCAAGAAACACAAGATGCAGGGGCAGATTGGCCATCTGGAGTGCAGGGAGTTGGCCTGCGCCACCTAGTGGCCTGGACAAGATCCAAAATGCACTAGTGGCACTTCCAAAATGCACTAGAATGCGCTAGATGCTCGCCTGGAACATACAGATCAAAATGACCATTAATCTTCTACATTCTCTAGTTGTGTAGACTAAGTTGGGCTAATTCACATGATGAATATTTTAACTCTTGAGGGTGTAAAAATGAAACCAAATGGACCCGCAAGGGTCCATTTGGTTTCATTTTTACGCTCTCAAAGAGTTACATCTGGTTAACCAGCTGCCCCCCCAGGGTGGCCTGGCAAAGGCAAAATTGTCCCGGTGGGAAAATATGTGCCAATCCGCCCCTGACAAGATGTGTGCTGAAAAATGTGATTCATCAAATGCATCATGGGAAATAGAAGACCGCATTTAGTACTGGATTTAGTCTACAAGTTCACAACGCGTCGCAAACACGTCACGTGAGAATGCAAAGAGGAAAAAGCTACAAATGCAGACCCCCTGGGGTTACACCCATCAATAAATACAGTTGTTTTTTGTTTTTTAAGTGGTTGGGAAAACGGGGTTGCACTGTTGTGCTTTGGCATATACCGGTAATGATGTACACGTGGGTTAGAATGCATAAACATGGCCCAAAATACTTTTCTTTTTCACCAGCTTCAATTGAAGCAGACAAGCATAACACAGGGTGTGTATATAAATGTGGGCGCACCTCCGCCGGCAAAATTGACGGAAATAGCACAATAGACGAGAGCATATACTGTATAACGCGCCGGAGATCCTCATTTTGCTCCACAATTGCAGTGCATTGGTTGATTTTCAAAACAACGACACCCTTTCCCTGCAGCACACCTCTCCTTTGCACAGGGTCGGTGCGGCCGGAAGTTAGCTGGGCCTATGCAAGACCAGGGGTTGACACTAACACTTACCCGCTTGCCCGGGGCAAGTAAAAAAAAATGGTGGGGCAAGTGAAGACTGCTACCTGGTTGCCCGATCGGGCAAGTGTGCAACTTAGTGCACTATAGCACAACACAAGATAAATTTGTCTTGAAGGCAGTCATTGCACTCTGCCTCTGTGTCTTTCCCTGCTTTCTATCCACAATTCCAGGCTGGATTTGGGAAACAAAACAGGCAAATTAACATACACATCAAAATGACCATTAATCTTCTACAGTGTAGACCTGGGCTAATTAAGATGATGAATTTTAACTCTTGAGAGTGTAAAAATGAAACCAAATGGACCCGCAAGGGTCCATTTGGTTTCATTTTTACGTTCTCAAGAGTTACATCTGGTTAACCAACTTAACTGGGGACCACCTGGAACCTGGGGGGCAAGTGACCATGACCTGAGGGCAAGTAGAACCTGACTTGCACTTGCCCGATGGGCAAGTGCCTCGGAGACCTTAGTGTCAACCCCTGAAGACTATGCACTGCCATGCCGACTACGTTGATGCATTTTAGGCAAGAATCCCTTTTGATGTTTTGAGCCAGGGATGGCCACACTTTTTTGACTTGAGAGCTACTCAAAATGAGCGGCTCAACAAGCTCTACACATAAAAACTGTGATTATCTCATTCATGAAGATAGTTTAAAATCCAATCCAAGGCCCCCTATAGAAAGTGCTTTGAAATAGCGCAGATGGTGTTATTCACTC
This sequence comes from Benthosema pterotum, assembly GCA_039105355.1. Taxonomy (NCBI): domain Eukaryota; kingdom Metazoa; phylum Chordata; class Actinopteri; order Myctophiformes; family Myctophidae; genus Benthosema; species Benthosema pterotum. The sequence goes on from CM076979.1 coordinate 49,862,601, forward strand.
ACTGTATGATCTAGTATGATCTAGTAATAAGCAATACAGTATCTAACATTAGCTTTAACTATTCAAAAATACCAGACCTACTGAGCCGAGAAAGAAAACTATGCGGGTTTAGAAGACATTTTGTAGAATCAGTTTTCAGGTGAAAATGAAGTATGAAAGTATGAAATATGAAGTGAAGGTGGGGGCCACATGCTTCCAGGCCACCAGTAGCCTGTGTATGGTATAGGGCAGGGGTGGCCAACCAGTCAGAGACTAAGAGCCACTTTTTTACCGTGTTGCTGCAAAGAGCCACATCATACAGAACATCACCCCGTCCCTTCCTCTCTCTCTCACACACACACAGACCTCTGCTCAGCCAGATTTATTGTAAACGTCACACACCAACATGATAATGACTCGTAGCCCACACGACCCGACTTCGGATAACCGGTTTAAAATGGATGGATTATGTAGTTATTTTCAATAATTGACATCGGGTGCACTGTCTCACACACAAACTCTCAGTTGAACCAGTTCTACAAACAAAAATATAACATTGTGAGCTCACACACACAAAATCGATTTTATAATCATAATATAGGAAATGAATGGCTGCGCCAGGCCCAGCAATTTTGACACTTGTCATGTGAAAGGCCCTTAAGAGCCGCATGAAACCAGCCAAAGAGCCGCATGTGGCTCAAGAGCCACAGGTTGGCCAGGCCTGGTATAGGGCAATAAATAAATATCTTCCTTGCATTGCAAAAAAAAAAAAAGAAAAGAAAATCTGAACTAAGCAAGTCTTGTAATGTTAAATCTAGACTTAAAAGTATGATTGCACTTGTTTTAATAAGGGTATACTAATCAAGAGAAAATAAGATTATCAACCTTGTTTTTAGAACATATTTCTATTTACAAGAAAGTACAATTCACTTACCCCACGGACAGATTATTTTGCTTGTTTCTAGTTCACTCATGTATATTTTTTTCTTATATTTAGAACTGCATTTTTTGCAGTGTGTGACGTGGCCCCCTTACTGGTCGTGGCCCTAAGCGACGGCTTACATTGCTTATGCCTAGAACCGGCCCTGCCTTTGCACATCACATCACAGAGTCGGTGAGTCTCCAAATACCACACAGTGCACACTAAGTCACACACACAGCCAAGGAAATATTGTATGCCACTGACTGCACCACGCCTTGTCTGTTTGCCCAAATCCTCTGCCTCCATGACACACACACGCACGCACACACTCAGCCTGCCCCAAAATACGGCTGTGATATGGGAGTCTAAAAGCCCTGTTAGCGGACCCTAGAGGCTACGGTGCTGCGGCTGCTTCTGCTCACCCCAACCGATCGACATCCTCTCAATAGAGGCTACAAATGGAACAGTTATAATTGGTGTTTTAGTGTCACAATTGTGCAGGGAGTATACTGTGTGCCTGTGTGGCTTTCAGGTTTTTTCTTTCTTTCTTTTTTTTTGGAGTGTGTGTGTGCAGGGGTTAAAAATGTTTTATATAAATATTTATTTTAAGAGGTTTTTGAAAAGAGCATATCGATGTTTCACCATCAATTTTGACGGTGAAACATGCTGTATGCTGTATGCTGTATGGTTAAAGCACCAAGGAATTGTGGGAACTCTAGTCCAGGAAGTAAGAGACACTGCTAAAATCTAAAATGTCTAAATAAAACCACATATTATACACACACAACAACCACCAGGACCGTGTCCTAAATCTTCTAAATGCCCTTAACTTCACGTAAAGGCACGGTGCGATGTTGTTTGGGAACAAAGTGTTGGATACATGAACAGAACCACACTGTCATTCTTCAATAGATACCGTAAGTAGTTAAGATCTTGCTGCAGGGCAAAAAAAAAGCACAGCATAAAAAATATATCATGTAAAAATACTAGAATATATCTGTTTGGTAATATGTCTGCTGCATTACAGTGTATATGATTTCACGGTCAATTCACACCATATTATGTAATTACTTCTGCATGCTTAGTATATTAACCTTGCTCTGTTGAGCACAATAATGAATTGGCTCAACCGCTGCATCGTCGGTGTCTAAATATAACCACAGGGTGGCAATGTACGGACTACTGTCACTTTCACAGGCCTATAGACCAGTGGTTTTCAACCTTTTTTCATACCAGGACCCACTATTTATTCAGAATTTGAGCCACGGACCATCATTTGATGACATTTTAGCTCTATAGACCACAAAAGTAAAGATTTATTTTAGTTTTGTCCAGGCTGGACTTCGGAGAAAATAAAACAGATACAGATCAAAATAACCATTAATCTTGTACATTATCTGCTATAGACAACACTCACTTTCACAGTATCCTGTCAAAGGGTCAGGCGTCTATGGTATGTTAGCACTGACATACATTCACTGTCAATATGCTGGGAAAACTAATTCAAATAATTGGGCATTATGACAACGTATCAGCTGGATTTTAATAATGTAGCACTAACAGCGTATCTTCACTGAATATTAAAATTGGGTCAAATAAGAAATTCGCAGCACAACGTGAATTGGTTTGACATGTTTGGAGCTTGTAGATCAGACCTTTTCAACATTCGCCCACTCATTAGTTACTCTAAGCCAGGGGTTTTCAACAGGTGGTCCGGGGACCACCAGTGGTCCTTGAGAGGGTTCCAGGTGGTCCCCAGCTAAGTTGGTTAACCAGATGTAACTCATGAGAATGTAAAAATGAAACCAAATGGACCCTTGCGGGTCCATTTGGTTTCATTTTTACACTCTCAAGAGTTAAAATATTCATCATGTGAATTAGCCCCAAGTCTACACAACTACAGAATGTAGAAGATTAGTAGAAATCTTTAGTGTTTGGGGTGTGTGGGGCTAAAATGTCTTCAAATGGTGGTCCGTGGCTCAAATTCTGAACAAATGGTGGGCCATGGTATCAAAAAGGTTGAAAACCACTGCTCTAAGCCATATACTACTGCAGGAAATGCAATTGGCACCAAGGCATAAAAGTAATAATCCCCCCAGGAGGAAGTTACTGACGGTATGTCCGGAGAGGGAAATCTGGCACTGTTGTCCCCCAACTACTATACAGATAATAACATGGTTGAAGATTGTAATACTCCATATCACCTAGAAATGCAAACTTTGGTGTCATTACGGAACGTCTGCCAGATGACATTACAGAATGCAATGTCATTACAATGTCGCAGTTACAGTATCATGATATATTGTTGATGAATTTCGTGCAATATATGTGTCCCAGCACCACCCAGGTTGAGTCTTTGAGGAAATTCTCATTTTTGTTTTATCATGTCATGTGAAAGCAGAGAATCATAGCTACAATTTGACATATTGGTTGTGCAGTTTGACCCACCAGTTTTTGAGATATGGTTTATAGAGTAACAGTAACTAGAGAAACAGAAATTTGAGAATTTTGCTTTTAAAGATGCAGTTCTTGGTCTGGGCATTGAGGGGGGCGCTGTTTCCTCTTCTTTGCTGTTTCCTCTTCTTTGGGCATGAGAATACCTCCTCAATAGTGTGGGGGCATTGTTGAGTCAGGGTGTTTGAATAATAGCCTAATAATAGTAGCTAAAATGAATATAGTAATACATTTTGCCTTTATAAGGCCATTTTTCTAAGACATAGTGACCATTATAAAAGTGTACCTTACAGGCCAAAACGTTACACCAAATAGGTCCATTTGGTTGCTGGTAATTCCACCCATTTTTTTCTGAGATCATACAAATGTATAGCCTACACTCAGAAAAAAGGCCCTAAAAGAAAAATGCATATTAAATTAAGTGTTCACTATTGTTGTATTGATCTAGCCTAGTGGTTCACAATGTGTTAATGTCCCACTTTCAATAAGGTGACAATGGCCAGAGCCTATCCCAGATGTTCACAACAACAAAGCTTCTCTTGTTCCAAAATGTTTAAAATGTAATCTATTAAACAACATAACGTGGTTAATGTTCATATGTACTGCACTTTGCTTCTTATTAAGTCTACAAATAACGCAACTCTTATTTTTATTATTTACCGCGGGTAACTATGTTGTATAAACTTGTATTGAGAATGGGTCAACAAATAAAGACAAGTCCTGGACCGAAAGTAGGTCTATGCAGAAATGCATTGAACTCAGCAATGGTCCACCTAGATCTCTTTATTTTAGATCGTTTTGTAGTAATAATACAAGATAAACATCCAGAGATTTTAGTTGTTTGTCTTATATGCGCCGCCCTCGTTGTATTTCCAACTCCCAACTTGTCCCTATTCAGGCTGCATGAACGGCAGCTCGAGCTGACCCCTCTATGTCGTGACCATACGTGACTCTTATCTTTTCTCTTCTCTGTTGTTGCCAAGTATTTGGAGAGAAGTAAGCTAATGACGCCAAAAAGCCCAATAATATCGTATAGTTGGGATTATAAATAATACTAGGCACCAGGGTTTTTATAATTAACTAGAACTAACGAAAAAACGATAACATTTTTTTTTATTTTAAGAGTAAAAACTAATTAAAACTAAAGTACAATGAAAAATCTATATATCTATATATCTATATATCTATATAAACCCTGCTAGGCATTTGTACTGTATGTCTATGATTAATAGTGTGCTATGCATGAATGCCAACAGTACTACTCGAGCCTACTCGAGTTTAATTGTTATGGACATTGAGCACATTGGCCAATTTGCAGGTACTGCACTTTTTTATTTTAGATAATCACCCCCACAGTCCATTGTTGTATGCATGAATGGAACAACAACAACAACAACAGTAATTGTGATGCATTATCATTATAAATACTATGTATCTAGGGTGATTTTTTTGCCATTATTAATTAATTACAATCGCCAGCGGCCAGAATCACCAGAATCAGATGACCATAATATACAATAAAATGTTGGTTAACACGGACCGAAAACAAGCCAACATGGCAACCCTTTGTCTGTATTTTCCTCTGAGAATAGTGACGTAGTTCCGGCTCTAAAAAAACGGCACGAAGAAGACCCGAATGTTTTGATATTTTATACATGATTTACTAACAGAACGTAGCTACTAATACGTTATGTGGAATGCCACCTGGCTGTTATTTGAGCTCAAAATCACGCGAAGTCCGCGTTCTGTTGATGACGGCGGACATCGCATATTTTACCTAACCAGAGGCACTTATCAGATTACAACCGTTAGCATTTTAAGCTAATAAAGCTAACGGCCCCGGAGGACTGAGTTAATAATGGTCAGAACTGTCATTACAGTTCACATTAATTCAATTATAACATGTTTACACGGCGTTTTAAGGTCTAACATTCATCTCATGTATGCGTTAGTATGAAACAAATAATAAAGTTGCTTCAGGTCATTTTTTCACAGATAATAAAAAATCGGAGAAAATCAAGTTTAGACCCTTGTACTGACAACTTCATTTCCCCGAGATGACTCAACGTGGGTGGAGTCTAGTCACATATTGATACAGCAAATATTGCCATATATCAAATATCGTGATATATTCATTATCGAAGGCCTAATATCACCACCTATAGCGTATCGTGAGGTATCAATATCGTCCCAGCCCTAGTAGGTATACTGTATAGGCGGTAATCCTAAGGTTAGCAAGGAATATTACCTAAAACATTAGCCATGTTTTGTATGGAGATAGATTGCTACCTTCAGGAAGGAGATGGCGTGTCCCAGCATAAAATAAGGTGCGACTAAAGAGGTCCACCAGTCCGCTTTGTGAAGCTTAGTGAGGAGTTATAGTCATGGAGTGATCTAGGTGATGGACATTGCTCCTGTCTTCATGTGTTTACGTGTTTTGCATACAATGGCTGTTGGGTCGAAAGACAAATTTCAATGTGAACTGACAATAAAGTACTATATCACAACATATCATATCAATCAGGTAAGTATAAATGGACTGCTTTCTGCTTAGCAGCAATGGGAATACATAAAGGTTGGACTTGTTACAGCTGCCAGGATCATTCTTCGTAACTGGAAGATTTCTCAAACACCCTGCCTTGCCTTAAGGCACGGAACGAGGAAATGATCAAAATGACATCATACAGCATGTCGGGCAAAGTAAATGGTGAAAGCAAAATAGTAGAGACATGGGATATGGATTTTGGAATGAAGCTTGCATGAACGTCAACTTAGAAGTAGTATGGAATGTATTCCTTTGTTTTGTCTGACTTTTTTTCTCTAGACAAGCTGTTTTGTGAAACGTGATATTGTTGCTGTTTTGTGCTGATTTTTTTTTTTTTTTTTTTTTTTATAAATAAACAAGCCACACAGAGAGCTAGCTCCTTTGGAGGAGCAAGACACAGCCGGGTCTTTTGCAGTGCCATTGCACTACTTTAAAATACATTTTTGTTGAAGGGAAATGGCAGCTTCCTAACTGAGATTAGAATAGTTGTCTGTCTGGCTTCAGTGAAGACCAGATCTCCCCTGAAGGACGGTACAGGAACAGTCCATCACGGAACACACAGACAAGAGGATAATCTTGGATCGGAAAAGGCCTCACCGATGGGGTGAAATTTCACAGAACGACCGACCCAGGGCTTTGATACTACTGACATAAAAAAGAATGAGGCGGCTGCGTCATCGTCATAATCCTCGTGCACTTCCACACGTCTACAGAGTGAAGCGTAGTGCACAGTGTGGCCCTGAGCCGGGCTCCCATTGTGTGGATGTTGGGACAGGAAGCGGGCCCTGCCCTCACTCCTGAGCACTGTTAACCCATACAAAACGAAGACTACTTTTTAGGTGTTTTAGTTAGTGTGATAAAATACCAGATCTACAAGCTCATAGCGTGCCACTGAGTGGCACGCTATGAGCTTGTAGAGCTGATATTTTGGAAATGTTGTGGAAATTCTGTAGGGTCCTAAATTTTAGGGACAAAATCATTTGTTACAGGGATCTTTTTTTTTTAGTTTCAGGGACAACATTTTAGTTCCAGGGACACAATTTTAGTTCCACTGAATTTTTTTGATTCAAGGAATGTTTCAGTTCCAGGGATTTTTTTTTTAGTTCCAGGGATTTTTTTTTTAGTTCCAAAGAAATGTTTAGTTCCAGGGACACGATTTTAGATGCAGGAAACATTTTACATTTCAGATTTTTTTTAGACCCAAGGTCATTTTTAGTTCCAGTGTCAAATTGTTAGTTCCAGGTAAAGTTTTATTGTTCCAGGGAGTATATTGTAGTTCTATGGACCTCCAAGAAGGCCCCTGGTAGTACAATTTGACAAATGTGGGCTCAAATCCAACTTTTTAGAGCTCATGAATGAAATAGCTGAAGTGAAGTTGAGCAGCACGGACATAGAAACTTTCTACTTTTTTTCTGAAATATCAGAATGTAATTTATTTATTTATTTATTTATTTATTTATTTATTTATTTATTTATTTATTTATTTATTTATTTATTTTAGATTCAGCCTCAGTCCAAAAGGTGTTAACAGGTCATGAAAGGACTGGCCGTCTCTTTTCACAGCATCGGTGAGACCCTCACCCTGAGGGGGACAGAGCAGGACGTGGTGGTGGGTGAAGACAGACTTATAGCCAGCATACATCATGAGACGTACGGGAACTCAACCAGCGTACCATGTATCACTCAACACAACTGCCCTGGTGGGCAGATGTAAGTCCGTAGTATGAAGTGGTGTAAAGGGACTGGTACATTTACTCTCACACTGTACTTAGCTACCGACTGTAGGACTGAAAAAACTCTCATGTTTCTGTGTCAGTGGTTCTCAAACGATTTCATGTCAAGGACCCCTAGAAGTATCTGTATTTTCCTTTTGAGTGGATCTAAAGTTATGTTGTTCCAGGGACCTCCCAGAAGCAAAGATTTGAATTGCGTCACATTTTTCCTTTTTCTCCCCCCCCCCCCCCCCCTGAAAATAACAGATGTGCTATTTTTAATAGATTAAATAAGATTTAAATATAAATTTAATGCTAGATTTTAATAGAAGTCACCTACAGCATTGACGCTTAGATGGTTGAATGGATTAAGTACACTTTTGAGGATTATTTTCTCTATAAAAAAAGAATGGAATGCTTCCATTTTTCAATTCATTCTAGGAGACAAATGTTGTATTTTTAATTATTTGAACACTTAAGTTGAGATATGTTTGCTTTTAATTATCATTATACAAAAGTTAAGTGGCACAGTTGTGCCAATTAAATCACATATAAACATCGGCTAATTCGCACCATCGTATGCCTGTATTCTTCTTTAGAATATGAATTATGAATAATACTTGAGTAAATGTACTTAGTTACTTTCCCCCGCCCCCGGTGAAGTCAAACAGGAAGCCAGAAAGGTGAATTATACTTCATTGTGGGTCGTACTGGAGTTGAGCAGCATGTAAAGTATCACTCAACAAACACACTGCCCGGGTCAAAGTTCTGTAACACCTGCAATGTAGTATCAGAGGTTGACACTAAGGTCTCTGAGGCACTTGCCCATCGGGCAAGTGCAAGTCAGGTTCTACTTGCCCTCAGGCCATGGTCACTTGCCCCCAAAAAATATATTGTAAATTTTGCATTTACGTTTATATCCTGCTTGGGTGTTTTAAACCAGGGGTTTTCAACAGGTGGTCCGGGGACCACCGGTGGTCACTGAGAGGGTTCCATGTGGTCCCCAGCTAAGTTGGATAACCAGATGTAACTCTTGAGAATGTAAAAATGAAACCAAATGGACCCTTGCGGGTCACAGACCCAGTGGTCCCTGACTCCAGCAAAATGATTATTTGGAACCAAATGAACCTGGGAGAGAGATAGGTAGATAGCTAGAAAGCAGGGAAAGACACAGAGGCAGAGTGCAATGACTGCCTTCAAGACAAATTTATCTTGTATTGTGTTATAGTGCACTAAGTTGCACACTTGCCCGATCGGGCAACCAGGTAGCAGTCTTCACTTGCCCCACCATTTTTTTTTTACTTGCCCCGGGCAAGCGGGCAAGTGTTAGTGTCAAGCCCTGTAGTATTGAGCAATCATCTGGGGTCCCATGTTGGGGATGGCAACTGCCACCCTCTAGCGTTCGCATTTAAAGGATAGTAACATTTAAGCCGAAGTATACAAAATACATAAATTTATATTTAGTCCCTTCTATCCCCTTCCCACCTCCTCACCCCCACGCAGACAGAGGCATCCCTGCCAAGTGATAAACATCAACATAAACAACGAAATGCCAACGTAGACATTGGAACAAAAGCAAAATGCAGCCAGAGGGATATGTCATGATCAGCAATACAACTCAGCAAAATGTCAAAAATCCAGCTGTTGGTGGTGCCATTTGGCCTGGTGGAGACAACAAGTATCCCTTTGTAATAATAACCTTGAATACATTGCCCACAAACACTGACTGGTTTTGGAAAACGCGTTAATAAAGCAATCTTTAGAGTAGACGACAGGCGCTCAAGCGCGTAAGATCACAGGAATGAGTCGAATGACAGGTGTGTATTTCAGTTTTAGGGTGACTTCTCCCTCTTTGACTTAGGAGCATGGGGTTGTGTGTGTGTCACAGAAGACGGGTGGCACTATTTGGGGTATGTAATGATGGTGCAGCCCCCCCACACCCCCCTCCCCGGTTATGCCAGCTGGCTCATCTGAACCCCAAGCTGAAAGCTGTGCTAGCTTTGTCTAGCTTTGTCTAAATCCAGCGCTGCTGGCAAACTGAAATATTTAAAGAAAGTTCATGAAACAATCGCTGCCATCTGGGCCTGGGCGCTGTTCAGCCCTCTCTCTCTCTCACACACACTCGTTACAGAGCCCAACATAAGGCCGGCATCTAAGCAGAAATGTGTGAGGAGGTGTCAAAATAGTTTTTTTTTTTTTTCTGCCGTGTGCTACACTACACACCACAAATCTCAATATCCAGCTGAATGGTATAAACATCTCCTTTAGTTCGCCGGGGCGCACAAGTCCTGCAGAAAGAAAAAAAAAAAAAAAAAAAAAACTGCTGCTGCAACACACTGGCGAAATTTCCATATCCATGCGGGAGCGTAGGAAACCAGGGAAACATTTACAGTATACACAAGAACTGCTTCGACATAGCTGAGACCTCTATTTCCTAGGTGTCTTTTTTTTTTTTTTTTTTTTTTTTTTTACAGTGTCATTGTGTAGCAAGGCAATGGCTCCTGTAAGAGCTTTACGAATTCCTCAATAAATTTCAGATTTCCTGAGTCCCCAAAAAGCCGTGCAAGGAGGAAGGCTGCAATCAGCCCAGGTTTGTTCTAGAGACAACATCTCTTCCTTCCTCGCTGGAGCAGGGTGTCAAAGCCAAAGACATTCAGATGTGTGTCGCTTCGCTTTTTTTTCCCCCCACCAACCCAACCAACCAAACCAAGCCTTTTCCCAGGACAGCCACTTCTTCTCTGAGCCACATAAACACTTGAATGCCTTCATGCCTAAGCAATTCAATCTGCCTCCACAGATTGTGATACAAGACAACAAAGAAACTTATCTTTCCCCGAGTGGAACCATTCATCGATGAATGTGTTTGTGTGGGACGCCGGCATGAATGGACCCCTCTGTCACACCTGAATACTTACTTCTCTTTTATGACTCTCTCTCTCTCTCTGTGTCTCACTGTTTCTACTCCTTCAATTCACCTATTTGCCAACTGCCTCTACCCATTAAATTCACTCTCAAAAGCAACAATTCTGGGTGCAGCTGGTGTTTTTTTAAAAAAAGATGTTTCACGTGAATATCAATCATTGAGTATATCAAGTAGAATTTCTGGGTGTAAGAGGTTATTTATTTAACCGGCTGTAAACAAACACCTCAATTCGAGAACGTGATAATGTTATTGTACGTTGCTATTTACAAGTTTGTGGTTATTTTGTTCTTGACTAAAAAAAGGGAGCGCGATCCAGCGAATCGGCTTCGCTGGGTGTCGTATTGAAGTGACAACAGTCTCGTGATGATGCACAAGCAATACAAAAGAGCTCTGAAGAACTCTGCACACTGGGTGAAAAGTGTTACTGGTGATATTTTGTTAAATCACACAACCCACCGACATTTCATTTAACCCTTCCTGTGTTGTATCTTCACGTTTTGGTTTAGCTATTGCTATTTGGTTTAGCTGTTGCTTTAGCTATTGAATAATATCAGATCTACAAGCTCATAACGCACCACTCTATGAGCTTGTAGGTCTGCCATTTTTAAATATAGATAATTCTGGTGATCCTTGGCATGGAATATGTTGAGCATTACTTTGTTCCAGAAAAATAGTATCTAGTGTGATCTAGCATCAAGAACTAGAATCTAGAGTCAAAAAATAGAATGTAGTGTCAGAAACTGGAATCTAGCGTCCTGAACTGACAGAAACTAGAAATAGCGCCAAAAACTGGAATTGAGTGCCTCCATGTCTGTTTTCTATCCCCACAAATCACCAAGTTTAAACAAATCAGTAGCAAAGAGGAGCGTTAATGGAAATTGCTCTCAGCAACAGCTTGTTTGATTTCGGCCTCATAATGATGTCATCAATGCACCCTGCTTTGTATAATTCCTGCTCTCCTTCAGTCTTCAGTTCCAAATTTGCATTTTAACTTTGTCGTTTACAATGTCGAACGTTGTTGTAGTGTAAACAAGCCTGGATTTATCTAGCATTTTAATGACTCAAATATTAAATAATCAGCGCCCCCACCAGCTCAGGGCATTGTGATACTGCCCTAAAGAAATTACAAAAGCTGGTTATATCAGAATAGTGATTGAGGCTCAAACCATTAGAAATAAGCATATAAAAATTGTCCCACATATACACACAATATAGTAGTAAAGACTATTTTAGGAATGTATTTATATATATTGACAATATCGCACTGCACATACTTCCAGACTTAGTAAGACAGTTCATTCTATTTAATTAAACTGGGATTATACTTGCAAAGAGAGACAATTAAACTATAGCAGTGGAAGTTAGGATGGAAGAACAGGCCTGGCAGAGGGGGGAAAAAAAAGAAAACACTACTGCCTTTCTAAATTGCTGGTTCATTGTTCTTATCGCATCGTCGTGTTGTGTTGGTGAGTCAGTTTTCCAGCGTTGCTATACACCCTCCCACATGCTCATTTCCTCCACACAGAACTCATTTTTACATAGCTGGGTGTCAAAGGACCAAAAATAAAAACCCGTAGCCGTGTTGTTATAGCGCTTATCTTCAAAGACACACACAGTATGGACCCACGGCACAATAAAAGGCCCATATCCCAAGGTTTACATTGCTGTTTTTTTTTTTTTTTTCTTTGATACCTTGATCTATTACCACAACAGATCTTCACAGCCAGGCTGAACTAGAAATACGCATCTACCATGGGGCATTGTGCTGGCGTGGCATCTATGATAACTTTTTCATGTACCAGCTTTGAAACACATTGCTATATTCTTTTAGTAGGCTGTGTGTGGCATATGATAACAATATTTTGAAACATTGCACATGGTTCTAGGGTTGTACTGTAGTCAGTATATTATTTGGTTGTGATGCCAATGTGAAGAATTCAGTTATAGGACACAAAGCCGGTAGCATGAAGAGGTGAAATAATAGGGCTATTATAAAGTGCTAATCATAAAGTGCAGCTTTTTCTTTGGATTTCAAGTACAAGAAAAAAAGTAGGGGCTGAAGTGGTCATTATAGTCTATTTTTCTGCCAGTGTGATGATAACCATACAGTATGAAGCAAAACAAATTCATCTATCCCAGTAGACTGGCAGCCTGACAGTGTTTTCAATTCGAGTCCCGATCCCCAAATAATTTGCTGCGTGTCGCTTCGTGCGTGTCAATACACCATCAATTAGGGGTGTAACGATACATTTTAACAGCGGTTCGATACGTATCACGATAAATGGTTGGCGATACATGGACGATATTAGCTGTTTAAAATACATCGATAGTCATTAAACTAAGTAATAACCACTCTTTTAGAAAATGCTACATTTGATGTAGCATCAATGCAATACTACATCAAATCAAGCAATTAAACTAAGCTATTAAACCACTCGTTTTTTTTTTCTTTTGAAATGCTAAATTTGAGTTTAATGCAATCGATTATATGCAAATAAAACAATTTGATACTGATTATTTCCATTGCAAAACGATGTGATACAATACATAGTCGATGTTGCTGTTTTCATTTCGATATACTTCAATTCTTACTCTTAAAAATCGATTGTCCGATGCATCACTATATCGTTACATCCATATCGTGACAGACCCCAAAAGCAGGGGTGCACAATTCTACAAGTATAAGCTTTGGCATATCTGCCGATTCAGATATTATACAGAGGACAACAATGGAAACCAGCCTAGCATTATTACACACTTCATTTTATTTTTTGCTGGTGAAAAGCGATGAAATATTCCATATTATTTTGAGACCATTCCGATACGACGTGGCCGATATGACCCGTTCTGATTATGCTAACCGATCACTGTATACATTACCGATATATTGTGCATCCCTACGCAAAAAAAAAGTCCTTAAAATAAGTTCAACACGCCTTGACTTTTCACTGTATTCGCTCATTTGCGGGCGGTTGCCTCCCTACAACAGCTTATCAAAAGCATTACTGTACACGATTCAAGTCCCAAAAGAGAGCCCAGCATCTATCAATTGCTCCAAAACATATTAGAGAGCACATTAGGCCTTTAATTAACTGGTTAGACCGCGGAATCGCCATCATTATCAGCTTGATGAATGCGCTGAAAAGATTCCTAGAAGGATTCTTTGAAGAGTTTTAAGATGGCCACAGAGAGAAGGCATGCACGTGCACACGCACACACAAACACATGCATGTAGGAATATGCGCGGCTTTGTGTACAGCTCTTGAGGAAGGGAGGGGGTATTCGGCCTTCAGTGAAGTCAGCCAGGACTGATTTGGCCTGTGTTTGCTTACCCTACTATACACATTGAGCTGAGAACAATAATGCAGAGGGCAGCGAGCAAGAAATGGCTGCCAGAGTCACACTAATGTCAACAGTGTAAAAGAGCCTCAACATGAACTCATGTCTCCACTTAAGTATTGCGTGAACAAAAAGTGAAGAAACCTCACGCAGCAACTTTCTCTTTTTTTCCCCCCCTCCGTGTCCATTGTGGTGGGATGGCTTGGCGTGTGCACTGGGACTTTTTGTTTGTGAACGCTGATTAAAGATCAGGACAGGAAAGGGCCAGGTTTAGGGAAACAGGAAAGCTGATGCAAGGAAACGTCCCACGTCACCCAGCACAGCCCCCCAGCCACAGCCCTCTGCTAAAAGTTAAATCCTGTCCCAGGGAAAAGTATGGACTCTTTACTCAAGTCCCCGATGAAACTATTATTACTAACAGGTAAGTGGAGCTTATCCGTCGGTCTCTCATACCTGCTGTACAAACAGCTTCGCTTGTGGCACACCTACAGGGCTCTTCCTATAGCATAACAAGTGAATTAGTACTGTTAAACTGTAGTGGACTTTATTCTACGTGAGCGTATGCGGTGTGCCTTATGTGCTTATGGACGATCAGAAAACTAGATTTTTACTGTGATAAGAGATAGATTAAAAAAAAGATCTACAACACGCCTACAGCTTAATGTACAGAGAATGTCACTATGTCGGTAACAAACACAGATTCTCAAGATGGGTAACATTTTGAATTATTCAATTGTATATATAAAAAAAAATGATCAGTGAGATCAGTGGTTGTTAACGTATTTCGACCAGACACTAGGTTCTACAAAATGTCTCGTGAGTTTTCTGCAAAAAAGAAATCTATGTTTCTGTGTCAGTGATGCTAATAATATTCCATGTCAAGGACCCCTAGAATGTTTTGGCTATTTGGCTGCATGTCCCAGCAGGGAGCATCCCAGAAGTAAAGATTTCGAGTTTTGATAACATTTGCTCGAAGAGAACTTAACATTCAAAGACTTGCGCTGCATTTTTAATGATCTTTTTTTTCCCCAAAAAATAACAGACCTACAAGCTCAAAGCGTACCACTTGGTGGTCTGCTACAAGCTTGTAGGTCAGTTATTTTTCCTAGGCTAGCTACTGCTTAACTCTTTGACAGATTAGCAGAAAAGCTAGGCTCGCTCCCATTAGGTTCAATAGCAACTAAATAATTTATAGAAAATCCTCTGTTGTGAAGTTGTGCAAATGAATGAGCTCCAAAGACAGCTTAAGGTGTCTACTTTAAGGGAAGAAATAAAATCAGTTGATATGTTTCAGTTTTTTTTTTAATACATTTGACAAAGCAGCCCGTATTTTCACATTTCACTGTTTCCAGGGCTCATTCAGAGATAAATGCATTTAAAGTTATACAATTTATCATTTATTAATGATATTTGTAAAGTGTGTGAGGTGTTTTGGGGTTTTTGTAGTGCAATCACCACTTAAAGGACTTCATCAGGTGCTGTGCAGTGAGTTAATGAGCTTGTTAATAAAACAAAACCCAAAACGACTTTTTGGGTGATGAACAGACAACAGCATAATCAATCACCCAAAAAGTCGTGGTAAAACAGTCAAGGAGTTAAACGAGAGCTGTACGAGAGCTGTATTTGTGATGACAGAAAGCATTTTCGTTTTTGTTCCGTCCAGCATGGCTCTCCAGGCTGATGGACCCGTGCAACTTCTACGACATCTGTGGGTCCTGCCATCCCCTGGCCACCTGCAAGGCCCTGAACGGCTCCAGCCCCGCCTGCCTCTGTAACCATGGATACACTGGCGACGGAACCACCTTCTGCGACGGTGAGCAACAACATACTAACCCTTTCCCGGTGTTATACTATAGCCATTATAGCTATTGAAAAATAGCAGATCTACAAGCTCATAGCGCGCCACCGAGTGGCGCGCTATGAGCTTGTAGGTCTGCTATTTAAAAAAAAAATGTTTTACTTAAATCTTTGCTTCTGGGGGATCCCTAGAACATGTTTTCAAATAGGGTACTATAGGTAATGCTGGTTGCCCTTGGCATGAAATATGTTGAGCATCACTTGCGCATGAATATAGCTTAAAAAAAAAAAAATAGAATCTAGTGTCAGAAATTAGAATATAGCGTCAAAACTGGAATCTAGCATCGGAAAGTAGAATCTAGCGCCTGGAACTAGAATTTGGTGTCTGGAACTAGAATCTACGGTCTGGAACTAGAATATAGCGTCAGAAACTACAATGTGTAGGAAACTAGAATGTAGCATCAGAAATTAGAATCTACTCAAATTGGCTATCTACTCAAAATGGCTTAATATACTTCTTTGAATTTGTGTGTCTACTGTATGTTTCTATGCAAATTTTGGAAACCACACTTTTTTTTGTGGGAGCTTATATCAACATGTATTGTATTTTCCAGACTATAAGACGCACTAAAAAAACCAACTGTGTGCATTATAATCACGAGCGCCTTCTTTATGGATTGTTTGACTGCAGCAGCTTCTATTCTATGCGCTTTATGATCTGGTGCACTTTATAGTGCGGAAAATACGGTAATGTTTGAATGTGTTTGCTGTTTTCGACACGTATATATTTTATAAAGCACATTTTTTTTGTAGAATATTGGTCAATATCTGTATATATGTCGCAGTATCCAATGTTTATCTGTTATTGATAAGCATACATTTTGCATTGTTGCTGTGATGGTTATCTGCTTGTCAACCATGCAGTAGATTCTGATCATGTATTTATTGTACTAGAGAATGTATAGCTTTCCTGGCAGCACAAAAGGAGGAAAAAACAAACAAAATAAGAATACATCGCTATCAATATCGGCTATCGGTTAGATTGTTATTTTAAAACATCGGTATTGGCCAAGAACTTGCATATGGGTGCATTCCTACTCAAAACCTTTTTTACAATGTTAACTGGATGAGAGCTATACTGAGATATTGCTTTGAACAGTAGTGTGCTGCGCAAGCAGTGTGGAATCCAACTTACTGGATATACAGTATACACATACTTCTAACTGAATTAAAGCTAATAGTGGCAGACTTTTTAGCCAAAATGGATATATAGCTCCATATTTTTCCCCTTTGTGCCCTCTACATCGCTTCCACTTTGATGCTGCAGCTGTTTCCCTGTAGGCAGACGCATGCATCGTCCTGCAGGGGCCAGCATTTTCCCCCATTTGGGAAAGGTTACATGCGGGCATGAACTTTAGACATAGGGCTCCATTTTCGTTACCAGCTGCACCCCTTATCATTATTTTTACTATTTTGAAAAACTTTTTGGGATAGTTCAACGTGCCAATCTATTGACACATTGTGAGCTTGTAGACTGGCCATTTAAACAATTAAAAAATGTTATTTTTTTAATAGTTTAAAAAGGCAAAGAAGTGTGACGAAAATGGAGCCTAAAATCATTCTTCCAACTCCATTTTCTTCCTCCTTCATGTCATATTGTGTGTTCATGATCTGTGGTAGCAGTGCTACAGGCTCTGGTGGCTCCAGAAACCCACGTGTGGCCGTGCGTTAATCAAAGAGAAAACATTACAGTGTAGAACACTCCTCTCACAGCGGTGGGTTAACGATATTTCACTTTGTCTTTCAGCCAGCATTGTTATTACTCTTTGTTATGTTTCTGTCCTGTTTGGTTTATAATTCCTGGAACATTTTTTTTTTCTCCCCCATTTCCTGACCCTGTTCAGGGCAGGGTTCACATTATTTCAAAGGCCCAAATGTAAATCAAACTGTCAAACTGATATAAACGGTATAGGCGTTGGTTTTGAAATGAAATGGTGGTTATTAAGATAAAGATGAAAGATCTTCACAAGCTTCTGAAATAAATTGTATAATTTTGCAATTAAAATGCCATGAAGCAGCTGTATGGCCTGAACAATAGCAACCCTTTAAAGGTTGATATTGAAAATAATCCAAGCTCTGGTTCTCAATGTCCGGTCCAGGGACCACCCGCAAGTTGTTGATCTGATAGTGTTTAAATGGAACCAAATGGACTCTTGTGGGTGCGATTTGTGTCAATTTGTACACTTTCAGAGTTAGAAGAAACATACTATTTCGGCTCAGGGTCGCAGAGATAAACCACTGTTATGATGGTGATGGGAGTACAATGTGGACCCTCACAGGACCATTTGGTTTCATTCTACACCAGGGGTTTTCAACCTTTATGATACCAGGGCCCCACCATTTATTCAGCATTTCAGCCACGGACCACACTTTGAGGACATTTTAGCCCCACAGACCCCAAAACTAAAGATTTCTTTTGCTTTTGTCCATGGCCATTAATCTTCTAGTTGTGTAGACTTGGGCTAATTCAGAACTTCTGTTGTGTAGATTTTAACATGAAACCAAATGGACCCACAAGGGTCCATTTGGTTTCATGTTTACACTCTCAAAGAGTTCCATCCGGCTAACCAATGTTTCCATCATTTATAGCCTGGGGACCACCTGGAACTCTCTCAAGGACCACTGGTGGTCCCCAGACCACTGGTTGAAAACCACTGTAGAGTCTACCCAAAAAAATAAAAATAAAAAAGTCCTGCAGGTGTTGTGTTTTGTGGTTTTGCGTGTGCAACAATGATGGGTTAAAAGGTTCTGGAATGTCAGACACTACTTCCCTCCCCCATTCCGGGGGCAGCAGAGAGAGGAAATCCCCCTCCTCCTCCCGGATGCTCTCCTCTGCACACAGAAGAGAGCAGCGTGTCCATCATGGAAGGACACGGGAAGGAAGAACACAACAGATACACAACACAGTGGAAAGTTTTTTTAGCGGGTCACTTCCAGTAAGAACAAAAAAAAAAAAAAAAAAAAAAAAAAAACTTGGGAGAATGAAGAATAAAAAGGTGCAATGAAAACGAAACTAGAGCAGCAGCAGCGGTTCCCAAACGGCTATTATTAAAACCTCCCAAAACGCTGAATGGAGCAAAAGGCAGCATCCTGCAACCAACATTGGTTTTGTTTTTGGTTCTTCGTGAGGCTTACTGATTGTACTGTACTGTAGCTTTCAGTTTCCGATAAATCGAAACGACCGGCCGATCCAGGGGCGGATTGGCACATATTTTCCCACCGGGACAATTTTGCCTTTGCCAGGCCACCCTGGTGGGGGCAGCTGGTTAACCAGATGTAACTCTTTGAGAGCGTAAAAATGAAACCAAATGGACCCTTGCGGGTCCATTTGGTTTCATGTTTACACCCTCAAGAGTTAAAATATTCATCACGTGAATTAGCCCAACTTAGCCTATACACAACTAGAGAAAGTAGAAGATTAATGGTCATTTTAATCTGTATGTTCCAGGCGAGCATCTAGCACATTCTAGTGCATTTTGGATCTTGGCAGTTGGCCACTAGTGCATTTTGGATCTTGTCCAGGCCTGTACTCCAGATGGCCAATCCGCCCCTGGATAAATCAAAACGACTGGCCGATCCACAACGTGACAAAGAGCCAGAACACAGACCATGGTCAAGGCCAGGGAAAGAACAACAAGTCCAAACACCAAAGTGGAGATCAAAGAGGCTTCTAGTCTGTCACTGAGGAAAGTTAGACCATTACCAGAATAACATGCAGCTTGAAGTGTATTGGGAGTGCTGTCCATATTTGTCAAACAGTATTTCACAGTGGCTTTCAGTAGAATCAGTGTAGCCCTGACATGTTATGCACTGAAGAAAGATCAATGTACACAGATGGCAAGTTTACTTTAGGAAAGCAATTCATTACGGAAATGTGACGTTGTTATGTGGCGGCCATCTTGTGAGAGGAGAGCTCGCTTATTTTTCAACTGACGGAAATGTGTTTACAGTCTTACATTTTAATATCAATCAACTGGGCATATAATTATGGGGGTAAGGGACGGGGAGAAAAAGTGTAAATAGGCTAACTATTGTGCAAAAAAAGCCATTTAGTCACGTTGGCTATTTTCAGTGAGAAAGAAAGGACTTGACCCCAGTGTTGCCAACTGCCAAAATCCAAAATGCACTAGTGGCACTTCCAAAATACACTGGAATGCACGAGAGCAGTGGATTTCAAACAATTTCATACCAGGGCCAACTATTTATTCTGCATTTTAGCCACAGACCACCATTTGATTTTGATTTTAGTCTCTTAAATTAATAATTTAGGAGTGACTGAAATGGAAATTCTTCTACATTTTCTAAATGTGTATATTCTTGAGAATAAGGTAATTCAGATGGACCCATTTGGAAACCAAATTTGGTTTCATTTTACACTCGTAAGAGTTACAGATCTCTAGGGTCCATTTGGTTACCACCAATGAGCCTTTCTAGGAAGTAAGCAGGACTCTATCTGAAAAAAAAAAAGTGAAAAACGAGGGTTTTATCTGGTCAACCAATTTTGCCCCAACTCACCACCAAAAAAAGCACCAGATTTTCCGGCATGAGTTTTATAATAATTTTTGCACTATGGGGGTCTGGAAAAAAGCTAAATATAATGATAAATGTGCCAAGTTGGCAGACACCGCTTGACCCAGGAAGACCTAGAATAATGATGCACTTTACACGGTTATGGCGTCAAGGAGTTTCACAGAGTTTTGACTGGTTTATTTTGTGCAGAAAGCTACCCAAAAAATACATAAATAAATAGTTTCATCTTTATGCCTGCACACCTATGATGTGAAAATACAATGATTTATGATTCCTTAATCTTAACCTCAAAAATGCATTGTCAGCCTATCCGGTTTCCGGCCTGAATTGGATGAAAATATATCACCGAATAGTGTATGCAATCCATGCATGCAAAAATGCAGAATAAATGTGTTCGGCCCATAATAGTGATTATTAAGTTTTGCCATAACTGGGTGGCTTTAAGGTGCAATGGTAGGGAAAAAAACATACATAATATGCATCATGTTTGGCTATTTGGTGTTCAGTTTTCAGCTGTCAACTGTTTCCTAGTGTATATTTAGGATTCGGTTTCAGCCAAGAATTTCTCTCTCAGTGCATTGATTTTGGTCTGGTCTGGAATAAAACTCAACCCGTGGATATCCTCATAAAGACTATGCGGTTCTGTATGAGTACAAACAGTGCCAGAGTGCCAACAACACAGTGCTAAAAAAAGAACTAAACAGGACTCTCAACAATATCCATCTCTCAAGTTGTTGGTACAAAAGACTAGAACCCTTTATGCTGTAACACATTGAAATGCATATCACAGTTCACACCCCCTTCTCTGCTCTTACTTTACTGTCAAAACAAAAGGCAAAAATATACCATTTCAGTTAACATTTTATTTCCAAATCGGGGTTATATCATTCATTTGAACAGGGCCGGATTGAGCCAGTACCACTATGGTAGGGAACCCCTGGAACTCCCTCATGAACCCCCCTGGGGGGTTCTCAGACTCTGAATATAAATGAACACATGACATTGGCTGGCGGGAGAGAAATACCGTATTGTATTGTACACATTGTGTACATTGTACAGAGCCTTCACTTTAAGTGAAAACAAATCTTTTGCAGTTTGTGTTCAATCTTAGTTCTACCCAGTATTTTTTAATATTGAGGTTAAAAAGGGCTCATCGTAACCTTTAATTAAGTGGGCAGGACACACTTTTGGATGGTCTCTGCCCACCCCCGCACCCCCGTAGACCCGGCCCTGCATTTGAAGGCTGTTTCTACAAGGCTTTCCCATTCCTAACAACTAACCCACTTCATCTTCTGTATACTGCACACTGTCCCCCCGTCCCCGTCCCGCTATAGATGACAACGAGTGCCAGAACGTGACGAACATCTGCGGGGACAAGGCCAACTGCACGAACACGAATGGCAGCTACTACTGCACCTGCGTTCCTGGCTACAGGTCGACAGGAGCGAGCCCCGAGTTCCAGCCCAACGATGGCACCGAATGCACCGGTAATGTCACTATCGCCACAGTCAGAACCGCCTGACGGTTGTTGTGTTGGATAACGATGCTCTGTGCTGCCATGCAGCCTAGTAGTTACTGCAGACCTGCCAGAGACCAGAACACTGGCTGATGACAGCTTTTTTTCTAAGACTCGCCACTTGTCATTTTAAACCCTGTACCGTGCAGGAACGTGGGGCATGTTTACGAATGTTTGATTATATTTAAAGGCGATTTGCATATACATACAGTATTTAGTAACACCTAATTCCATGACAATGCCGTGCACGATGCGTGGTCAGTACTCATATGGTTTTAACTTGTTGGAAAAGGTGCAGACTACTGTAGAGAGACATTTTGACAAGTGCAGTTGTAGTGGCACACAGTAGTGGAGTTATGGCACAGCAGCACTTCAGATGTACAGTACAGGTCCAAGAGACAGTGCCAGACAAACAGTAGAGTACAGTATATACTGTATATATATCACTGTATGCATTTAGACATCTGTCTTCAGTTACAGCCAATATATAAAGGGTAAGACCACTTTTTTTAGAGGTTTGGGTTATGTAGTTATCTTGTAGGGCTTCACAAAACCATTGTGGACTATCCTGATTCTAAAATTTCCTTCAAACTACTGTCCTAAGTGTATTGAAAAACTTCAAATATTTTATAGAACACCATCAAATTTTGGACATTTTTAGATACTGTAATACTGTACAGAACACCTGGACGTGTTCCTGTCAACTAGGGTTCCCGTCTATAATGGGTTAATAGGATCGAAATCGAAGTTTCGGGATTTGGACAATGTAAAGCATATTTATGATAGAACTTTGTCACACTCAGTCGCGGCCTACCTTATACCGTAAAAAGGAGGTCCCGACTGTTGCCCAACCGTCACGCTGTGGTGTAGGTCGCAGTGGAGGATTACTTCTGCCCCTCCTGGAGACCTGTGTTTTCCAGGAGAAAAAAATGCAATGTGTTCAGCTGTTTACAAGAAATAAAACAAAAAAAGCTGTAGTGATTAAGAAATTACATTTGGCCACAAAAGATCACAGGATCTACTGAATGGGAAGGAAGTCACAGACTGACATATTGGCCAAACGTAATTTCCTGGTGTCTAGGACTATAGTAGAGAACAAAAAATAAAAGTATATAAATGCATATTTAGCCCCATGTTCGAATGATCGCTAAAACAAAAGAAAGCAGCAAATGACAAAAACAAATAAAAAACTAACTTTTTTACTTTCTCTAATAACTTTTAAACCTCTTCAAACCATGAAAACATGCTCTTGGGTTTTGCTCGCAACATATTGTCACAGACCTTCTGCTAACAGAGATACTAAAAAAATGTTCCTATCAAAGATTTGGCAGTGTCACTGAAGCAAAGTTGAGGATCACCATGACCGCCACCATGCTCACCAGATGGTTCCATGACCTCTAGAAGGATTAGGGTTATATCCACTAACCACAAACAATTATTTCTCCTAACAGTTTGTTCTCATTTTGAAACGGCAACTCTTCGCCTGTGTGTCTTCTTCAGATATTGACGAATGTTCGCAAGGACAGGTGTGTGGTCCTAACTCTCAGTGCCATAACACAAAGGCGTCCTACCGTTGCACCTGCCAGCGAGATTATCTACCCAGTTCAGGCGCCAAGTACTTTCATCCCGACAGCGGTGTGAGGTGCAAAGGTGAGTGCAACATTTTTGGTGTTTTATCTGTTGAAAAATAGCAGATCTACAAGCTCATATCGCGCCACCGAGTGGCGCGATATGAGCTTGTAGTTCTGCTATTTTTTAAAAAAAATGTGAAAATGTGCTGCAAATCTCTGAATACATTATTTTGGAAGCAAGCAAACATTTTTAACTCATTTTTTTTGCTTCTGGGGGATCACCTAGAACAACATGTTTTCAGATGAGGGGGGTCTGCAGCCAAATATGAATAATTCTGGTGGTCCTTGGCTTGAAATATGTCAGCATCACTGACACAGGAACACAGATTTTTCAGGAAAAAAAAAATAGAATCTAGTGTCAGAGACTATAGAATCTAGTGTCAAAAACTCGATTCTAGCATCAGAAACTAGATTCTAGTGTCAAAAAGTAGACACTAGAAGTACTTTCATCCCGACAGCGGTGTGAGGTGTAAAGGTGGGTGCAGGTGTACAGTACATGTGCACAATAATGCACGCAAATGCACAAAACACACACACACACACACACACACACACACACACACACACTGCAACATAAATGCACACATGGACAGATGGGACACTACAGCACATCACATTGAAACTCTCTCGTTTTTCTCTCTCCCCCTCTCTCTTTCTCTCACACGCACACTTAAACATGCATACATAGTGGTCATACATTATAACAGCAATACGATACCTATATCACAATACATGGTTGACGATGCAGTGCATTTTCCTGAGAGCGTACGAATGGAACACAAAATGGATCCGCTAGGGTCCATTTGGTTCACATTCAAATCAATACAGCAACTATCAAGCAAATCTACCAAATGCTGTATGTGTGAATTAACATGTGGATAGGGCAGTTTTTTAAGGGAAAGAGGTCTTAGAAACAGTGAACTGGCATATGGATGTACATTGCATTTGAACACATGATGTGTTTTTCCATCGTAAAAGATGCTAAATTCAATGGTCAATTGATAACTCTTTCCATTGCAAATCAATATGATACAGAGTGAAACGATAGGATATTTTATGCTGTGATTTTTTTAGTTATATCGTTACACCCATAGTACACACACACACACACCCACACACACACACACTCTGTGTCACCATTTAGTGAACATGCTGTAGGGCCATATTTCTCTTCTGTATCCAACAATCGCACATGCATCTGTAGCTGCTGACGTAATCACTGACATTTGCACGCACGCACGCACGCACGCACGCACGCACACGCAACACACACACACACACACAGACACACACACACACACACACACATACACACACACACACACACACCACACACACACACACACACACACACCACACACACACACACACACACACACACACACACACACACACTCACAACACACACCACACACACACACACACACACACACACTAAAAGGTCTGCCCGTGACGCAATATGTCAGGTAAACGGTGAAATTCTATATCCAACAGATACTGTATGAATGTCATTGGAACCCGTATACAGTAAATGGAGCAGTGACAGAATCCAATATCCGTTTGTACTGCAGGATTATGATCAATCTAGTTACCATGACATCAAATAATCAGCTCTTATGCATTGTTTTTTCTTGCTTTTATCATTCCCAGAACATCCCAAGAAACTCTGCCACTACAGCAGCAGATGCATCACACAGACTGTCAACAAAACACTGGATATGAAGAATCTGAACCATCTCCTCTCTCCCCCTCCCTCCCTCTCCTACAGGGATTTATTAATTTCCCTAATTCAAATCTGGTAGATTTGCTAGGGGTAGTAGGACTATTCACTTACGCTAATCGATATTGAGGGTGCCAAATCGATTTATACTGCGATTCTTAATTATTTTGAGATTCCATTCTATATAACGATATATGGTCCGGGGACCACTAGTGGTCCCTGAGAGGATTCCAGGTGGCCCCCAACTAAATGATGTACCGTTGATAACCAAATGCACACTCTTTTACATAATGTAAAATGAAACCACACTCTCAATAGTTAATATTTAAACATCTGAATTACACAATTAGAAAATGTAGAAGAGTTGTAAGTTTGAATGTTTGACCAGTTATCCCTCCTAAATTGTGGATAAAAACATGAAAATCCTTGGTTTTGGGACCGAGAGACTAAACTAAACATTAAATCCTCCGTGGCTGAAATGCAGAATTAATAGGTGGGCCCTGGTATGAAAATGGTTGAAAACCACTGATACAGACCATGAAAACTTCAATC
Source organism: Benthosema pterotum (assembly GCA_039105355.1). Classification (NCBI taxonomy): domain Eukaryota; kingdom Metazoa; phylum Chordata; class Actinopteri; order Myctophiformes; family Myctophidae; genus Benthosema; species Benthosema pterotum. Next base: position 49,888,281 of record CM076979.1, read on the forward strand.
ATCCACTTCAATGCAGCCAGATATCTTCCCTGACATGAAGAAATATATGTATTATTGAAAATTGAGGGAAAAAAAAGATTTAGGCATGGCAGCAAGAATGACAATATATTGAAATATTGTGTGTTGTTTTTTTGCTCACCCCTAATATCTGCCTCCCTACAGTCGTGCATAGACTGTTGTAGAGTTGTGCACTACATCTAATCCAGTGGTTTTCAACCTTTTTGATACCAGGGCCCATTATTTATTCATAATTTGAGCCACAGAACACCATTTAATGACATTTCAGCCCCACAGAGCTCCAAAACTACAGATTTATTTTGCTTTCGTCCACAATACCATCCTGGATTTTAAAAAACAAAACAGGGAAACATTCAGACCAAAATGCTATAGTTGTGTAGCTTCATGGCCTAATTCACTTGAATAGTTTTACTCTTGAGAGTTACATATGGTTAAAACCGACTGTTCCATCATTTAGGCTGGGGACCATCTCGAACTCTCTCAAGGGACACTGGTGGTCCCCGGACCACTGATTGAAAACCCCTAATCTAATCTAAAGAAATTGCACAAATGATTTTCAAATAGGGTTCCAGATATTGTTCATTGACATGAAGATGTTTGTGAAGCAGTATTTGAACACCAAGGAACAGTAGAACAAAACAAGAGGAAACTACATTCTGATACTGCCCTCTGTTGGCAGGAATTATGCTGGGCATGGCTAACAATGACAATGATTCCTTTTCACTTTGCGGATCCCCACAAAAAAAACAAAAAAAAAAAAAAAAAAAAAAAAAAAAGTATGTACTATAATCTTTTATAAAGCAGATGGAAACCATAAAGAAGTTCAACCGGCATTGTAGTAAATCCTGCCTTTTTGTATGCACCGACATCTGTGGAGTTTTTATTCCAACAACGATGTGCCTATAGCATGCCGATACACATCTTCCTCATTCGGAGGAGGTCGACTGCATGTCTGCTGAATTATTCAGATTTAATTCAGTCTTATGTTCATCCCTTGGGCAAAAACTAGCCTTTTTGCCAAGCCATTATGGGCAGGAGGGGGAAGGAAAAAAAAGGACATGCTCTTGCAGTTCATGACCCGCCGGGTTTAATGAGGTCTGAACGAGAACAAGTCAAAGTGCGACGCTGGAAAACATGGTTAAGACTCTGATTAACCCTTTTGTGTACTGAACGCGTTTTGGTGTTTTATCTGTTGAAAAATAGCAGATCTACAAGCTCATATCGAGCCACAGAGTTGCGCGATATGAGCTTGTAGTTCTGCTATTTTTGAAAACTTTGAAAATGTGCTTGCAATCTCTGAATAGTTACTTTGGAAAGCAAACATTTTTAACTAAATTTTTTTGCTTCTGGGGGAATCCCTAGAGCAACAAGTTTTCAGATGGGGGGGTCCGCAGCCAAATCTGAATAATTCTGGTGGTCCTTGGCTTGAAATATGTCAGCATCACTGACACAGGAACACAGATTTTTCAGGAAAAACAACTAGAATCTAAGCTCAGAGACTATAAAATCTAGTGTCAAAACTCGATTCTAGCGTCAGAAACATAGATTCTAGTGTCCAACAAGATCCTAGCATCAGAAACTACAATTTCGTGTCAATAACTAGAATCTAGTGTCGGAAACTACTGGTATGAATCAATCTAGCGTCAAAAGCTAGAATGCGCTGCAGCTATAATCTGTGTAATGACCTATACTGTAAAATCTGGTGTCAGAAAGTCGAATGCGAGGGTCAGGGAACAATGGGTTAAAAAAAAAAAAAAAAAACTCGCCCCCTTGCATGTGTTTTTTTATTTTTTTGAAGATGAGCAACATGACGGAGCCCCGGCGTCTGCTGGGAGAGATTGCCAAGGAGACATCCGGCGTACCGCTGACCTCCGTGGAGGTGATCTCATACGTGGAGGCCTTGTCCCTGTCCACGGCCCTGCTGCTGAAGCAGGGACGAGGGGGGAAGCAGCCCGCCGCCGCCGGTGCCAAACCATTCATCCTCAACTCCACCCTGACTGTAAGCTAGGTTTTTTTTCCTTTTTGTTTACTGTTCTTAGTCACACACGGCGACGTTTTGGAATGCCGCCCGCCGCCGCTTCGCCCCCGCCGTGATTACACATTGATTTAAGGTTTAGGATTACCCTGCATCAAATATGATTACACATCGAGACGTTTCAGCCTCGGTCTCTGTGCTCTGATTGGTCAAAGATGTGTGTTCTCAAAGTGCTGATCCTTTTCCATAAAGCTGTTCATTATGTCCGTTGCTACGCAGACCATTTTAATTAGTGGAGAACATTTACTCCAGTAATGTATTACTTAAAAGTACAACTTTGGGGAGCCTTTACTGTACTTATTCATATTTTTCCGTATAAGATTTCACACATTTTAAAGTACCGTACCACATTTTAAAGTGCCTTATAATCCAGTGTGCATTATACTGTATATGGATTGTTTGACTGCAGTAGGTTCTATTCTCTGTTGACTGCAGTAGCGTCTATCCTGTGTGCCTTATGATCCAGTGCACCTTATATGAAAACAGTCCTAAAATAGGCCATTCATTGAAGGTGCGCCTTATAATCCGGTGCGCCTTAGTGCGGAAAATACGGTATCTTAAAAACTACTAATGTTACACTACAGTATATCATATTATCCGCGCGCACGCATACGCCCACACACACGTATCCCATACCCCACCCCAGGTGCTGGACACAAGGCAGTACATGAGAAATAAATACTGTTTCGTTCTCAAGCACATTTTGTTGCCAATATAATACGATTGTACTCTGACTGTACTCTAAGTTTGTGTGTAGTAGATTGTACTCATACCCTATTATAATATAATAAATATACTAAAAAAAATCATCTTTGGACAGGGTCTCCGGACAATAGAATGCTACACTATTAATATATGATACACTGCACACGCACGCACGCACGCTATACTCAAACCCTCACGCTTTTCCCTAGATGGGCCCTGTTATCTTATCTCCCTGTTATCTCTGGCAACTAGCAACTTGTGAGCGCGGTGAACAACTTGGTGGAGAAAGAGGAGCTGCAGTGGTCCTGGAAGAGGATGAGAGCAGAGCAGAGGGAGCACACCGTCACCAAGCTCCTGCACACCGTGGAGCAGACTGCTCTGGCTCTGGCCAGCAGCTCCAACACTCCTGCTCAGCTGGACGTCAAAGCCACGGAGATGGGTGAGCTGAATGCTGTCCCTCCGGACACTTAATAATTTGAACAATATCAACTAACAATGTCAACATCAACGGGCAACATGATGAGACACAGGCATGAGACACATGGCAACAGGCAACACCGCCCATTAAAATTCCACCCATTTTTTTCCTGAGAGCTCTCGGGAAAAAGGGAACCTCAAAGAAAAACACAATTTGTTTTTAGTTTGAATTGAATCATTTTCACCCAACTGTTCTCAAAATGTTCATTTAGGAGAATAAAAAAAGTTATAAAATGTTCTGTCCAGTGAGGCAGCAGCAGCCATGTTGTTTTCAGAAAAATTTATCTGTGGGAGTCTAGGAGAAAGGATCAGGTGACGCCAAGGAGGGCTGTGATTGGAGGATTCTGAATTATTGACAAGTAGAGGCGCTAAAGATCTGACTTTTCTGAACAACCAGGAGTTGATCATTTTCTATAGAAAGGTGAAAAGTCAACGTTGATAATTGACGTTGCTTGTTGATGTTGATCAAAACATTGCTAGGCGTATCAGGGCTCTTATCCTCACAGCTGTGCGGCTCCATATTATATAATGCCATTTCTGACATTGCCACTGTCCGATTAGTGTGGTGATGATACAGTATGTGTGTTTTGGATGATTGTCATTTTTCGAGAAATGGGTGAGCTGGCCTAGCTGTCTTGTCCACGCTGCGGACAGTTCTCATAGCTGTACGCTAGTGATGCGCGGGCCGGCTTTTTTTCACAACCCGCCCCAGTCCGCGCCGCCAATTGTCCCAGCCCGTCCGCAGCAGCCCGCCCCGCAAAATTTTAATCAACGGCCCCCCCAGCCCGGCAGCCCGCAATTAAAGAAAAATGATATAATGATTAGTGCATGTTCTTGTGAGTACCCCAAGCTTTAAAATACTATAGCAGCTATATAAATGATATTGTCATGGGCTGAATAAACAAGCATGTTGTTCAGAATGGTTCTGTAATGACAGTAAAATCGACAGTCTTGGCTCTAAATACCTATGTCTTTCTAAGACGCATGGAAAATAAATAAAAGGCGGCTGTCGGTGATGGATCGAAAACGATAAAACAAACTATGGACCGCACGAATGCCGCCTCCTCCTTCATTCATTTAATCAGATGCAGACCAGCTTATATAGCCTACACTAGCAAAAATATGAACGTCTGAAGACTAAGAGAACGTTGGACTGCCCTATAGTATACTGCATGCATGGACTTATTTTCCTCGCGACGGATTGTCCCTGTTCTACAACTTTTTGTAGCCTATATAACACGGCCACTCAGCATTGCAATGTGAAATAACTCACAACACAGGTAAAAAAAAAAAAACACCACAGCGCTCTCTCTGTCTCTGTCTCCCCCCATGTCCACCGAGGCTATTGATATTACAATACAAAAAAAGTTATATAACTTGCATCCCGTAACTTGTCATGTAAGACAGCGACTAAAACATGCATAGTCAACAGCGCTTCGTTTGCATTGATGAGCTGGAGCCTGGAAACGCAGCTGCAATCAATAGTAGGCTATTAAATGCCCATACCAAATATTTGATCATCAAGCCTCAATCATCGTATCTTACGCGATGTACAATAGTACTTTTGAGGCGCGTTCTACCATCGTATCCTCTTGATGTGCAGATAACCCTATTATGCGATATACAAGACCACATTTGAGACGCGCTGTCAGCTTCTCTCTCTCTCTCTCTCTCTCTCTCTCTCTCTCTCTCTCTCTCTCTCTCTCTCTCTCTCTCTCTCTCTCTCTCTCTCTCTCTCCCTCCCTCCCGCACATACGAAACCATACGGCTTAATACTCTACTAGCTGTGCGTCCAAGCCAGTCTCCTTTGCGACGGCCGGCTGCGCTGTGCAGAAAAAGAATGGAATCAAGGGCTCCAGAATTTAATTTGGCGTTATCCTGGCACTGTTCCACGGTGAAGTGTTGCTGTAGGTAATGCTGTACTAGGTCTGGTGTGTCCCACTCCATGAACATTCTCCGTCTTCTCAATGCAAGTTCTGGTGGTAAAAACAACTGCCCGTCATCACTAATTACCTGTCAATTTAGGCTCATATTTTCGTCTATTTCAGGGTTTTCAACAGGTGGTCTGAGGACCACCACTGAGAGGGTAAAACAAAACGAGAGCATGTGATTTCTTTGTTTTATTTTTTGCATGTGCAGCGGGGTCAGCCCGCCCCGCCCGCGGGGTGATAATTACTTAAAAATCATGAACCCGTCCGCCCGCCCCCCGCGGGGGTCCGCGGGGTCCGCCGGGTTCGGGCCGGCCCGCGCAACACTACTGTACGCCTCAATATTATATACATTTTTTCTGACATTGCCACTGTCTGATTAGTAGGCAGTTTAAGCATTGACTCTTTTTTTTACAACGGCTCCCCATGCCGAATGTTCGGGGCTATGTCTCCCAATCAGCCTATCTGTCAAAATCGTTAAGAAAACAGCCGACTACCACGGTGACACGTCTATGCAGTGTGTGTCAAACTAAAGTTGTAGACACTACGTTAAAGTGTAGGTTCTGCCCAAAGCCTTCTAGTGGGAGAGTTAGGATATTCGTGTACCCGGAAGCAGAGGCCGGAAGCAGAGGCCGGAAGCAGAGCGGAGCAGCCAGTTCACGTGACTATACAGAGCCTCTTTGAGTCCTATCTGAGCATAACGCTCACTACTCCTGCAGTCTCGCGAGATGTATACAGTAGTGTACGAGACAATACGAGACTTTGCCGGTCCCTATTAAATCCCATTCATTTCATCGACTTCCGGCTTGAGAGTGGACTCACAGGGCCCCTCCATGCTCCTCCAGTAACGGCTGCGCCCTGGCGCATAGGAGTGAACGGGAATATCCTAACTCTCCCACTAGAAGGCTCTGGTTCTGCCGTAGTAGGAACGGTTTGCGACGGCAAGCAGGTATATCTATCAAGCACTTATCGACTTCTTGTCGCTGTAGCAGATAATGTTGCAATCATATCCCTAATGTGGTGATACAGTATGTGCGTTTTGGATGATTGTCCTTTTTTTCATTTCCTGCCATTGTCATCCCACCCCCACCCACAGAAATGAAGCTCTTCACCTTTGACGTTAAGCAGACAAAGCCGACACTGTCCGTCTCCATGGGAGGAGATCAGATAAATCTGACTCCAAAGTCTACCGCGGGGGAAGCTGGAAATGGTAATTAAAACGTGGCCGCATGGATGGCTAGACAGACAGCGTATTAAACTAATGTATTAAGAGGGATACTGTTAAAGAAGACAAAGAAATCGATAGAAGGTAGGTAGGTACTGTAGGTAGGTAGGTAGGTAGGTAGGTAGGTAGATAGATTAAAAATCTACCCCGGGGGCTCACTAGGGAACTCCTTATATGGTCAAAACACTAGAAAAATGTCTGACAATCGAAAAGTTTGATGAGAAAACCCCTTAAAAGTTCCATCCCCTGTGCCCATACATACATACATACATACACTATGTTCTTCCCTTCGTCCTCCTCCTGTCCGTCACAGAGCGGCTGTCGGTGGTGTTTGTGAGATACGACAGCATCGGTGACATCCTGACTCCAGGCACTGACCCGGGCCTGGCTGACTACCCGCAGTCTGCTGCTGCTGCTGCTGCAGCGCCAGGGGAAATCACTGTCAACTCCCCGGTCATCGCAGCAGCCATCCAGCCCAGCGACGTCTACCAGCTTGACCACATCACCTTCACTCTGAGACACAACCAGGTGAGGAAGGTTTTTAGGTTTTTAGTAGATAGCACTCAGGGCTGACTACATCGATTTTCTTTCTGTTTTGTTTAATCCCCTACGCTTCCCTCCGCGGTGCTGTACATAACTTACTGCAAGAGTCCACTTTTTTTGCTGTACACTTGCTGAGTTAACACTGTAGTTTCTTTTTTGCTTTCCACCCCAGGAGAAATTCTACAGGGTAGGAAAGAAATCAAGTTTTTTGCTCTCCGTTTTCAGCTGCCATCAATTAGAAGGGGAGGATGGTCTCCTGACTGGTCCGTTGAGAGACATTAGGGCTTTTCCTCTTACCATGCAGTTATTTTGCGCCTACTGTATAGCAATCAACAAAATCTGCAGTAAACTTTAACAAGACTTCTGCAAACTGCTTTGTACAATAGCATTGTATGTAAACTAAAGGCAAAGGAACATGTCTTGTATCTTCTCTGCTGTTTTAGCCCAATCATAAATACAGTAATATACCGATATGTGCTGTTACAATATTTTTTCAACCTGAGAGGATTTCAAGTGGTCCCCCAGGCCAAATGATGAACTATTGGTACCCAAATGGACCCTTATAGATCTGTAACTAGAGGCTCTCAAGAGTTAAATTATGTTTAACACAACTACACAATTAGAAAAAGTAGAATTATTATTTTGACAATTTGCCAGACATCTCTCCTAAATTGTGAAAATCCTTAGTTATGGGTCCAAGAGACTGAACTCAACATCGTGGCTAAAATGCAGAATAAATAGTGGGCCCTGGAATGAAAATGGTTGAAAAACACGGGGTCAAAGCAGTAGCTGTATGATGTAATTTGCAAAAACAGTTTTATCTTGTACCATCTTGTAGAACATCCCATAAAGTTTGGAACTCCGTGAAATCTCACATATCCTGTTGACAATCCAGAGCCGTCACTGTCCACTCTGCAGTCTGCCATAACAACTTTGTTATTCCTTACACAGATTATGCAATAACCGCTGGCATTTGCCGTTTCCACAAGCGTATAAAAAGTTTAACAAAAGAGAAATGTTTTGCACAAGAAAGTACACATATTTTAATTAGAGATCATAATTTAGTAATTAACTGTACTATAGTAAGATTAAACTCTACCGGTATTCTTATTGGACCCCTGGGGGTCTAATCTTTGCTAGGGAATTTCCTTGCTAATTGAATAAGTTATTAAATGTTCCCCCATTGTTAAGCTGAGTCATCATGGCTGGACTAATGGGCCAAAGCTGGACCAATATGCATTTAATTGTGCAGGTGGTCAGACTCAGCTGAAGTTAGACATGAAGGAAGGAAGGAGGAAAAGTTAAAAAACTGGAACTTCTGAAGTTTAAATGCTGTTCTATTCAAATAGCTCCAGGCAAGCTAGGAGGTAGGAGTGGACACACAAATCCCCAAACAAACTGCAGAGCTCCAGACTCCTGAATCATATTAATGCAATGCACCACAGAGGGGGAAAAAAGTGACATTTCTATTGTACATGAAATGTGCTTTGGGTGATCTGTAGTAGCGCAAACTGTATATTCTCTCTGTTAAACTAGTACAACCGCAGCAGTATCAGAAGACAAGCAATACCAGAGCATCATGTCTACAGTACAAACATCTCAACTAAACAAGAGATCATTCTTGAATAATCTAGATATTTTGATATTTAGAAATAATCTAGATATTTAGAAATATTTATTTAGAAAGAGAGACAGCGGAATCAATGTATGACGGCGACGTACGTCGCAATGGGTGGCCACGTGTCATGATGTACGTTGTGCCGGGTGGTAAATTGGTCGCGACCGTTATAAATTTATCTCGACCAGTAAACCGTTGCGGCCGTCTTATGACCATTTGCAACCGTTTTGGCCAACGGTCGCGACCATTTGCGAAATGGTTGCGACCGATCCCTACTAAACCTAACCCTAACCCCTAACCATAACTTCAGTGAAACCTATACCTATTAAACCCCACACCGTCAAACCAATGGTCGCGACCGCTGTGAAAACGTTGTGAAACGTGCAAAATTAAGTCACAGAAGTTGAAAAAATAGCATAAATTTGTCGTGACCGTTTTGGTTATTGGTCATCGGAATAGAAATAAATGCAAAAAAAAAAACTTCTGGGTTGGAATTCTTCTTTAAAATTGCAGAAGAGACCATGCAAGTATGGACCAGCAAATCGGGAGCAATTAGGGGTTAAGTGTCTTGCTCAGGGACACATTGACATGAACTCTGGGGGAGCCAGGTTTTGAACCAGCAACCTTGCGGTTACCATCCAGGAACTGCACCCCTAAGCTACCGCTGCCACAAAAACAACGATAGCTTAACCCAGGGGTGCTCAAAAGGTAGATTGTGATCTACCAGTAGATCACACAGGCCATGCAGGTAGATCACATGACGGTCCCCTAAAATGTATAGATCTGTAACTCTTGAGAGCGTTAAAATGAATCCAAATGGACCCTTACGGGTCCATTTGGTTTCATTTTACTGCTCTCAAGAGTTAAATTATATTTAAACATCTGAATTATGTAATTTCAAGAGTCCACACAATTACAAAATGGACCAACGTTCTGCCAGTTCTCTTTCCCAATTGTGGACAAAAACGTGAAAGTTATTAGCTTTGGGTGCAAGAGTCTAAACTCAACATGACAAACCCCAAACTGTTTCCAAACATCGGTAGTAGCATATACAGGAAAACCTTCCAATTATCCCCCTCTATTTTTTCATTATAAGTGCATTATTCTTAAACACTATAACAGTAAGTAACACCAGCACCACTATTTCAAAGTCAAACTTTCTTGTGGGCCTTAAAATGGATTTGTTTTATGTGTAGATCTTGTTGAGCCGGTCATTTTGAAAGTAGCTCTCAAGTGTGGGCAGTCCTGGCTTTAACCATTCTTTCTGTATCTCCCAACAAAGGCGATCGACCCGGCGGCCGACCTGACGACGTGTGCCTTCTGGGAGTACGCTCCCAGCAGCCTGCAGGGACGCTGGGCCACGCGGGGCTGCGAGCGCACAGGGGCCAACGGCACCACCACCACCTGCTCCTGCAACCACCTCACGCACTTTGTCATCCTGATGTCCACGGGACGGGCCAACGTAAGTCGGCCAATGTTTTAGACACAGGGGGTTTTCAAACAGGTGGTCCGGGGACCAACACCAGTGGTCCCTGAGAGGATTCCATAGGTGGTCCCCAGGCTAAATGATGTAAAGTTGGGTTAACCAGATGTAACTCTTGAGAATGTAAAAAAATGAAACCAAATGGACCCTTGCGGGTCCATTTGGTTTCATTTTTACACTCTCAAGAGTTAAAATATTCTTCATCTGAATTAGCACCACTTAATTAAGAAGTCTACACTGTTTTGTTTCCCCAGATACAGCCTGGAATTGTGGACAAAACCAAAAGAATTCTTTAGTTTTAGGTCTTTACAGTGAGAATGTAATCAAATGGTGGTCCGTGGCTCAAAATGCTGAATAAATGGTGGTCCCTGGTGTCAAAAAGGTTGAAAAACTCTGTTTTAAAAATATTACACTTCTGCTTCGGTTTTCAACTGAGGCTATAACCGTAGCAGCAGCGGCGGCTGCTGGTTGCCCATCATCTTGATTTGTCTTGTTTGTTTGTTTCTTAAAGTTTTTATTTGGTTGGCTGTTTTAATGCATAATTTAAAAGTGTTGCTAAGTGTGAATCAGGCTTTAGAAGAAGCGAGCCCTTTATTCGTCTTATTGGTGTGTTTTATCACTTTGTTTGCATGTGGTGATTGTGTAAATAAACTAATAAAACCCCCAAAAGTCACATAAAAGTCACAGTGCCTCCAGGCCAAGTAATAACTTCACCATGCCATGCATTCCTAGCTTGAAGAACTAATATATTTTTGAAAGTCGTTGAAAAACCTTATTGGGGACATGCTTTTGCATTTGGTAGCCTAATTTATATTTTATTGCCAATACTTTCGGACTTTTAATTAAAGATGGAGCACCGCGATTGTAGTACATTAGATTGGTGTTATTGCAGTGTGCAATGATGCCTTTCTTTTGTATTTAGGATTGTTTCCTAGAGGCTTAAACCTTGACAAAAATGTAATAGTGACATCACACACCCAGTCCCTCCCCTAACTCCTCCCCCTTTTATCATACAGCTACAGCTGTGGGTGTGGCTTCAGTTCAGGTGGACCAATCACCACCCACCAGGCAACCCAAGCATACTGAATGACCTGGTGGCGGTGTCCACATATAAACATTACATTTTAAAAGATTCTGTACACTTTTTTGAAATAGCGGTAATTATTCCTCCTTATGTAAGGGATAACACCCGACGAACCGGTGATTTCAACGGACCCCGGCCGCACCCATCAGCGGTCAGTTGTTAGGAAACAAATCACCGGTTCAAATGGTGTTGTCCCGCTTATTGCTTGGCTCAATCCATTAATAAATAACTAATAATTGACAGAAATAGTACATAGCAGGCTGCTTTTTTATCTGCAGTTGTACAGGCTACATTAGTCCGCGCAAGGAGGTCTGTTGTTGAGCGGAGCGGTCTGTTGTTGTGACATGTGACTGCTCATGTGACCAGAACGCTGGCTAATGATTGGAGCATTCATTCAAGCCAAGTACTATCTGATGATCAAACATTACTACATTTTTTAGGGCGCGGAAAAAAATCATGGCACTTTATATTTAAGTCCTTTTGAATGCAAGCCTTTTGCTTTATTTTCTTGCAGTTCTTTTGAATGCAAGCCTTTTGCTTTATTTTCTTGCAGTTTTATAGTACTTCTCCCTCCGCTGTTTGTGTGTTTTTTCTCAGTATGTGGCAGACACCAACGTCCTGACCAAGATCACCCAGCTGGGGATGATCATCTCCATCATCTGCCTGTCCATGTGCATCTTCACCTTCTGGTTCTTCAGCGAGATCCAGAGCACCAGGACCACCATCCACAAGAACCTGTGCTGCAGCCTCTTCATGGCCGAGTTCATCTTCCTGGTGGGCATCAACTGGAACACCCATAAAGTAAGTTCAGCCAGGGGCGGATTGGCCATCTGGAGTACAGGGAGTTTTCCCGGTGGCCTGCGCCACCTAGTGGCCTGGACAGTTTTTTTTTTTTTTTTTTTTTTTTTTTTATAGTCCAGGGCAGGCCAGGGCGCCAGGCCCAGGCAGGCAAACTAGTGTTTCTATCCTAGTGTTTCTATCCTATAAAAAGCCTTGAAGTAGGAGAGTTTCCATATTCCCATTCACTCCTGTGCGCCAGGGCGCTCACGCTGCTGGAGGCAGTGTTGCCAACTGCCAAGATCCAAAATGCACTAGTGGCACTTCCAAAATGCACTAGAATGCGCTAGATGCTCGTCTGGAACATACAGATCAAAATGACCATTAATCTTCTACATTCTCTAGTTGTGTAAACTAAGTTGGGCTAATTCACATGATGAATATTTTAACTCTTGAGGGTGTAAAAATGAAACCAAATGGACCCGCAAGGGTCCATTTGGTTTCATTTTTACGCTCTCAAAGAGTTACATCTGGTTAACCAGCTGCCCCACCCCCAGGGTGGCCTGGCAAAGGCAAAACTGTCCCGGTGGGAAAATATGTGCCAATCCGCCCCTGTGTGTGCAAGAGACTGTGTGTGTGGCTGTGTGTGCGCTGTACAATTCAATCTCCTCTGCATTTGATTACTTATGCGGTCACTCATCCATGCCTTGTTGTAATATTTCATAGTGGTCAGAGTGTCTCCTGGCAGCACGGCAAGATAAAGACCTTTTCTCTCTCTCTCTTACTCTCTCCCCCTCTCTCTCTATGAGATCATTCCAGACCGTACAGTAATTGCAAAAAGGCACATCCAACATCAACATAGATTGCACAAATTAACAAACAAACACAAAAAACAGATGTAGGCTTATATAAACTGTAAAAGGGAAATTACTGTGGCTTATGGACTATCTCCAGGGGCGGATTGGCCATCTGGAGTACAGGGAGTTTTCCTGGTGGCCTGCGCCACCTAGTGGCCTGGACAAGATCCAAAATGCACTAGTGGCACTTCCAAAATGCACTAGAATGTGCTAGATGCTCGCCTGGAACATACAGATCAAAATGACCATTCATCTTTTACATTCTCTAGTTGTGTAGATTAAGTTGGGCTAATTCACATGATGAATATTTTAACTCTTGAGGGTGTTTTTTACGCTCTCAAAGAGTTACATCTGGTTAACCAGCTGTCCCCCAGTGGCCTGGCAAAGGCAAAATTGTCCCGGTGGGAAAATGTGTGCCAATCCGCCCCAGACTATCTCAAACTTGGTTTACTGATTCCGTCTCTCTCTCTGTCTCCAGCTTTTCTGCTCCATCGTAGCCGGCCTGCTCCATTATTTCTTCCTGTCGGCGTTCGCCTGGATGTGCATCGAGGGGATCCATCTGTACCTGATAGTGGTCGGCGTCATCTACAACAAAGGCTTCCTGCATCGGAACTTTTACATCTTCGGCTACGGCAGCCCGGCGGTGGTGGTGGCCATCTCAGCCACGCTGGGCTCCAAGTATTATGGTACCAATAAAGTGTACGTGCAAAATATATTTTTTGAGTTATTGGTAGACATGTTCTGTCATCATAAAGAGGTGAAATCAGCTTCAGTCTGGCCGCCGATCAGGGGCGGATTGGCCATCTGGAGTACAGGGAGTTTTCCCGGTGGCCTGCGCCACCTAGTGGCCTGCTGGACAAGATCCAAAATGCACTAGTGGCACTTCCAAAATGCACTAGAATGCGCTAGATGCTCGCCTGGAACATACAGATCAAAATGACCATTAATCTTCTACATTCTCTAGTTGTGTGGACCAAGTTGGGCTAATTCACATGATGAATATTTTAACTCTTGAGGGTGTAAAAATCAAAGAGTTACATCTGGTTAACCAGCTGCCCCTCCCCCCCCCCCCCCCCCCCCCCCCACCCCCCACCCCGGGGTGGCCTGGCAAAGGCAAAATTGTCCCGGTGGGAAAATATGTGCCAATCCGCCCCGCCGCCGATTGCCACAATATGTTCAGATATGGACCCAAATACCGCACATGTGCACAAATGCGCATGTACCCCCGTATTTTGGGCATTATTTGTGAGAGAATGATCTCCATGTTAGCCAAAGATCCTAATTTGGTTAGCATCGACTGGGATTAAAGTGAATTAATCAATGGAGTAAACAAGTTGAATCTTATCGTCCTTGGCAGAGGTAAACAACCGTGTTTACCTTGCTTATAACTCGTCAATTCATTCTTGGGGATTCTTGAATTAAAATTGTTGCTACTTCCTCTGTAAATCAACATGCGATTTATTCTTCATTTCTTTGCGTTTTGCAGATGTTGGCTGAGCACAGAAAACAACTTCATATGGAGTTTCATTGGACCTGCGTGTCTGATAATCCTGGTAGGATCCGAAGCCCCGTTCGTTTGAATTACTGAAAACATTTATAGACTTAATCACGTTGGATTGCTTCAAGGAGAACCAGTCATTTTAATGTGTGCATGTGCGTGTCATTGATTTGTGTTGGTTCATCCTCTGCCTCGCCCACCAGGTTAATCTATTGGCTTTTGGAGTCATTATTTACAAAGTTTACCGACATACTGTTGTGAAGAAGCCAGAGATCAGCCACTACGAAAACATCAGGTAGGTCTGAGTGTTTGCTGTATGAAAGACTCTAGTGCAGTGGTTTTCAGCCTTTTTGATACCAGGGCCCACCAGTTATTCAGCATTTGAGCCACGGACCACCATCTGAGGACATTTTAGCCCCACAGACCCCAAAACTAAAGACTTCTTTTGCTTTTGTCCACAATACCAGCCTGGATTTGGGAAACAAAACGGGCAAAACATACAGACCAAAATGACCATTAATCTTCTACATTCTCTAGTTGTGTAGACTTGGGCTAATTCACATGATGAATATTTTAACTCTTGAGAGTGTAAAAATGAAACCAAATGGACCCGCAAGGGTCCATTTGGTTTCATTTTTACGTTCTCAAGAGTTACATCTGGTTAACCAACTTAGCTGGGGACCACCTGGAACCCTCTCAAGGACCACTGGTGGTCCCCGGTTGAAAACCTCTGCTCTAGTGTACTGCCTGCATTCACACAGGACAATACAGCTCAACAGTTAACACCCCTTTGTTGTTACGTTACCCTTGTTCCAGAAATGGATTCCCCATTCATTTCCCTCATACACTTTTCAAAAATGATCTACCGGTATATAAAAGACGATTACGCTGCGACAAAGCCACCTCGGGTCGTGACAAATCATGACAACACACACGCACAATGTTTTGCGACAATCAAATCATTTCCAAGAAGAAAAACGATACAAAACGTGTTGTATCCTGAGATTTTTTTCTTCTTCTTGCTAATTAGACATTGTATGATAATAGTGTGTGTATTGTCGTGAATTGTTGAGACCCAAGTTGGGTAATCGCCTTTATGTAGATCATTTCCAAAAAAAAAGTCAAGGGCAATGTCACCAGAGGGGTGGGACTGCTCAGCTCTATTTAGCATCTATTCAAATTATTCACATTATTTTCTGCCAAAGTACTGCTGGGAAACGGAGCAAAAATGAAGTGTCTGTGTGTGCGCACACGCACGCGCGCGCGCGCGCACGCACACACGCACACGCACACGCACACGCACACGCACACGCACACGCACACACACACACACACACACACACACACACACACACACACACACACACACACACACACACACACACACACACACACACACACCAGACAGTGTTGCCACATCTGCTTATTATATGCAACCACTCATTTTTTTTTTATGTAGGAAGTCTCTTGGAAATAAGCTATTGGTAGTTCCTAGTTAAATGTCTTTTGGGCTTGTTTCTCAAGTGTTATACAGTAGTTGGTTATTAGGGCTTGTTTCCTAATGTTTAAACCAGCATTTTCCCCACATTTCTTCAAACCCATATGAATGTAATTGTCAACAGACAATCATTCAGTTTTTTTTTAAATGACAGATGTGTAACGCCACAATTTGTCAGTTTGCACTGGTCTTCACAGACCTGGACACTTGTTTTTCTTGCAAAACTGGCAATACAGCCAGAAAAAGAAGAACTTCTGCAGACAAAGACTTAAGCCATAAGAATAATGTCGATCCCATAAGAATAATGAAACTATAAGAATAATGTCAATACTGAAGTCAAGGTACCGGTATAGTACAGCACGTCACAGCCATATCTGAAGAATTAAGTTCATGATAAGATGGATTATTATGGCATCATCTCGTTAGTAGCGGCATCATGTGTGCAATACCAAGTTAGTTAGTCATTTGCAGAGATGGGTGTAACGAAATAATATAAGATAATATTACAGTAATAGGATTGCTGCTGCTTTCAACAGTGTTGCGTTGGTGAAGGGAGATGAGCTAATGCCACTCCACTTTGACCTAAAAAGTACGGTGTACAGCCTATAACCCATTATCATTATTATTACAGCCAGACTTACGAAGCCATCTGGTGTCAACGGTGGGACATTGAGGGGTCAGAAAATGAGCGCTCGAGAGCGGTTTGTGCAGCTTTTTTCGCGGATGGGGTAGCAAAAGTAACACAAAAAAGTAAAATGTAATACGTTACATTTTACTGTTGAGCCCTAGTAATAAGTAATACCAGAATAGTCACCCCCCGGAAAAAAAATAAATAATAATAAAAATAACAAAAAAAAAAAAAGCAGACCAGACGAAATGTTGAGACATTGGTCAGCAAACTAAGGGGGGTTTCAAGTCAGAATAATGACAGGGCTTGACACTAACACTTTCCCGGGGCAAGTAAAAAAAAATGGTGGGGCAAGTGAAGACTGCTACCTGGTTGCCCGACCGGGCAAGTGTGCAACTTGGTGCACTATAACACAACACAAGATAAATTTGTCTTGAAGGCAGTCATTGCACTCTGCCTCTGTGTCTTTCCCTGCTTTCTAGCTATCTCTACCTCTCTCTCTCCCAGGTCCATTTGGTTCCAAACTATCATTTTGCTGGGGTCAGGGACCACTGGGTCTGTGACCACTATGGACTAATTAAGATGATGAATTTTAACTCCTGAGAGTGTAAAAATGAAACCAAATGGACCCGCAAGGGTCCATTTGGTTTCATTTTTACGTTCTCAAGAGTTACATCTGGTTAACAAACTTAGCTGGGGACCACCTGGAATCCTCTCAGGGACCACCTGTTGAAAACCCCTGGTTTAAAGCACCCAAGTAGGAAGTAAACCTAAATGTGAAATTTAGGTTTACTTCCCGATGGGCAAGTGCCTCAGAGACCTTAGTGTGAAGTCCCAATAATGCCCTGTACCCCCTGTATCTCCACCAGGTCGTGTGCCCGCGGGGCCCTGGCTCTTCTCTTCATCCTGGGGGCCACCTGGACGTTCGGCGTGTTACACATCCTCCACGAGACCACCCTCACCGCCTATCTGTTCACCATCACCAACGCCTTCCAGGGAATGTTCATCTTCATCTTCCTCTGTGTCTTGTCCAGAAAGGTACATCCACAACTACTCTCCTACCATGGGTGACAATGACCCCTTCTCAAAACCCCACCCTTAGGGGTGGGCTTTGTTCACTGTCCTGGTCTCGCTAGCTTTCCTCTTCTAATATGCCTATTGGACAAGGCCGGATTGGGGAGGGACTTAGTGAAGGGCTAATTACTTTGGTTTTTGTTTTTTGTTTGTTTGTTTTTTTACATTGACCTGAATTACAGTAGCAACTAAAACAGGGATTTTCCACCATTTTGACACCAGGGCCCACCATTTGTTCAGTATTTGAGCCACGGACCACCATTTGATGACATTTTTGTCCTACAGAGCCCACAATTAAAGTTTTCTTTTGCTTTTGCCCACACTACCAGGCTGAATTTGGGAAACAAGGCAAACATAGATCAAATATGACTAAATTTCTACATCATCTAGCTGTGTCGACTTGGGCTGATTTAGATAAGGAATATTTTAACTCTTGAATGCCATTAATATAACTTAAAGATGTTGAGTGGACATGATAAAAAGTTTCCCACCATTTTGCATTTCTTAGAAATGTAGGTCTAAAAAAATCATTAACATGGTGAAACACAGCTTATGATGTCATCAAGTTGTGTTTCCCCATGTTAGTGGTTTTCTTCAGACCTCCATTTCTCCCTCCCACAGAATGGCGGGGGATATTTATTATTTCCACAGAACATTTGTGTATATTAGTGACATAGGAAAATGGGTGAAATTCCCCTTTAACCCTTTCAGGCCGGGAGTCCATTTTTGAATTCGGTACAGTATGTACAGTATTGACAAATTATTTTCTTTGTGATGCTGCTATATTTATATTTGAAGTATTTTCATAAAACACACACACACATATATATATATATATATATATATATATATATATATATATATATATATATATATATATATATATATATATATATATATATATATATATAAAACATGAAAATTAATCATATTTGGTATGGACTGTACCATATTAGTGCACTGCTATTACTACTCTCTTTTACAGACTATGGAAGTGCAAGTATTTGAAGCTGCATAAAAGATAAAAACAACAGATATTGGTGTTAACTCACACTATACTAATAGAAATACTGTCTGTTATATTGCCTATATACTTTAATATTTCAGAAATTGAAAGTGATATGCAAAATCAATATTTATATAAAAGAGAAAATTACACACACACACACACCACACACCACACACCACACACCACACACCCACACCCACACACACACACACACTGACTCCGTACTGTCACTGCCAGTGCCAACCCGAAGCCCCATTTACCCCATTTATTTTTATGCTTTCGATGGAAATCGATTGGATGCATTTTGTTCCAAAAATGTATTTTGCTAAAATTCGCGGGCTCAATCAAGGGCAATGTCAAAACAGTGGGATATATTCTTCAGCATAGTAGGACAGTGTGTAAAAGTGTTCAGTGTTAATTGCACGCCGTGTTCATGATTTTATGTTTTGTTTTGTCTTTTCAAACCGGGCCAGTCCTGCAAACTTTAGATGGCAATTATAACCAATTAGGATGGAATATGAAATATGGGACGGATCTGTCTGGAGCACATGACTGTAGAGATACTGTGTAACCATTTGCAAGGTTTTAGGACAAAAAAAAAAAAAAAAAAAAAAAAAACTCCTAGTGGCGCTATAAAAAAAGCAGATATGAAAAATCCATGTCAACATCCATGCCATTGTCCTCTAGGGAGGATGCATGCAACACCTCATGCAAATGAGGGGTCCGTTTGGTTTCACTTTACGCTCTCAAGAGGCAAATTATATTTAAACCTCTGAATTATCTAATTTTCAACAATCTACACATTTTACCAGTTATTTTTCTTAAGTTAGTCCGAGGGACTACACTCAACATCAAATGGTGGTCCTCCGTGGCTAAAATGCAGAATAAATAGTGGGCCCTGGTATGACAATGGTTGAACGACACTGCTCTAACACATTCTAGTGCATTTTAGAAGTGCCACTAGAGCATTTTTGCAGTTGGCAACACTGGGTGGAGACAATAATAGGCCACTTGAGAATACACTATTCTGATGCCGCTTACACACGACAACATGTTCATAACATGATGGCACCTGTTTAAATTCTACTGGAACTAAGTATGCCATGAAGACACAGAGCATACACTAGCTGTTTTGAATGCCATACTTTTAAGTACTTTTAAAAAGGACAGCATTACATCAATTACATTTAATACACTACATAGCCACGTTCTCCACTCATGACATCATCATGATAATTTGTTATTAAGAACTATTCTCATTTTAAATAATTTCCATTTTTGAGATAATGGCAGCCCTATTTTTTTTTTCTTTTTTTGTTTGTTTTTTGTTTTTGTTTTTCCCAACCAAAGTTCATGTTTTAGGTTGTCATTAGAGAAAGTAAAAGATAGGTGTTAATTGTTTTACATTCCTTGCTTTCTTTAAGGGCTTTAGCTATGGGAGGGGGCATTCAAACATGGTCCTGGATACATATTTGTATTTGTACGCTGCCTCCTTCCCCAGTAGATCCTGTAGAACCTGAACCTAATTTCGTGGGGTTTAAAGGACAATAGGACAATTAAAATTTTAAAAAATAATAATAAATCCTTAAAATGTTATGTAAACAAGTGTGTATTTAGGACCATGTCTGAATGCACCCTCCCATAGCTAAAATCCATGAAACTAAAGAAAAGCATGTAATATAAAACAATTAACACCCATCTATTACTTTCTCTAATAACAACCAAAAACTTGAACCTTGTTCGGGAAAAAAAGAAGAAAAAAAAACACAAGTTGTCCTTTAATGGGGAAACATACCGTATAACAATTAATAACCCTAGAATCCCATTCTAATCATTGTCGAGCAACGGCAGAATCGAGACAGTTTGGTGGGGAAAAACATTATTTGGGGCTGATTACCATTTTGAGAGCGCCGGTGTGCCGCCGCCGCTGCTGCTTGCGTGCGCGCATAAATTGCCAAAGTGGAAAAAAAAAAAAAAAAAAACTCTTGCATTTATCTTTTCCCCCTCTCCTCCCATGTGTCTTTGCAGATTCAAGAGGAGTATTACAGGCTGTTCAAAAACGTTCCGTGTTGTTTCGAATGTCTGAGATGAACTGAAGCAATCAGAGGCCCCCCTCTCCTTCACCCTCCACTGCACAACAGTCAACAAGCACAGCAATAACCTTTTTATCGCCGCCTGAATCTCGACACGTCATACAGCTGAAGAGATTAAAAAAAAAGTACAGATTCTAATGAGCAGTTTTATGTAGCACCGGTAATATTAAATTGTATTTTTTTCGTTGTTGACAAAAGCTGCCGTTCTATACACAATTTCATTAAAAAAAAATGCAATGTTTAGCTATTTCTTTTATAATCTACTGTATGTTGTGAAAGAAGGTCTTGTGTATTTCTGGGCTTGTAAAATTATATTGCAATTATCTGCATTGCATTTCATGTCCAGACCATTTATTTTTATTTCTACTTGTTGACTATTTGTTTGTGAAATTTAATTCTAAATTATTTAAATAAATGTGTGGAAAAAAAAAAAACATTTGGTGTTTATTATTGTATGGTGATTTTATTTAACTTCTTTTAACCATTTACCATTTCTAAAAGAGCTGAACTCATTGGGATCTCAGGCACACTGTAAACAAGGCAAACAGCTCCATCTAGTGGACACGGAGAGGAACAGCATGGCTACGTTGCAGCTTGATCCCAGGAAGGAACCAAGAAATGGGATTTAAATTGAAGCAGGAGAAAGACTTCATTTTTCTTAGCCAGCCTTTCGACTACGAATAGATGCCTCCAGAAACATAATGAATACATTTACTAGTGTGACTCCTGTCACAAGTCTGTCCTGAAGTCATACATTATGGCTAATTAGTACAGGCTATATAGTATGGTTATTTGTCACAAATGCTCAAATATGAGGCACTAGCTGTGAGCCGCTGTAATAAATAACTAGACAGACAGACTAGAATTTTAGTCATTTAGTAATTTGATTACATAAATACCTCTGTTCAGACAGAATAAATAATCTACAATAATAATCTACTGATTCAATCCCCAATACGAAACTGATTCTTTCCATTGCAAATCGATATGATACAAAGTCAAACGACGCGATATTTTCTGTTGGCATAACGATATACTTAAATTGCTTTTTTATATTAAGATATTATTTCGATACAGATCCTACATTGTTACACCCCTAATTTTAAACATTGCTCCGTCTGTCCATAAGTCCACATAATAAGATGTCTACATTCTTTGACGTTATTTTTTAAAAAAGGAAGAAAAAAAGTGGGGAGCAAAAACATCGACACACTAGTGAAGCTGAAAGTGCAAGAATAGAACACACTATTATCGGTTGATGCTGAAACCAAAAACGAGCGTTGAGGATAATTAAGTAAAACGAGGCCTAGAAAAAGAAAGATGAATATGTGAACAGTAGAGAGAGAGAGAGAGAGAGAGAGAGAGAGAGAGCGGGGCCAGCTCATGAGTACCATCACACCAGGGACCACTGCTTGCCTCGTGCAATCAGTAAGTAACCCAGAAAGACAGTAAGCGGTAAGAATAGGCACTACTGGTACCATGGCTGCTGATTGCTTCCTGATGTCATCACCCTTCTGCCCCCGACACTGTGTTTTTTAAATTTACACCCTTGCTCTAGGCACTCACTGGCACACTCTCTTCTCGATTTCCTTTCATTCTAATGCCGGGCACCTTTAATGATCTCCTGACTAGCCAAGAAGAAGGTGGATGTGGATGTGGCGGCTGGCTATGTTGCAAGGGCCGGGGACGGCAATGAAGTTTGCCGGGAAAGGACTCATGGTACTTGACAAGCGTATTTGGCGGAGTAAAGCTGCTGTGTGAGACGAGACATCCATTTACTGCACTGAGCACTGACCCTGCCGCTGCTGCCATTCAGCTTTTTTGTAGTGTTATGTGTTCCTTCAAATCCACCTGACTGAGCTCCGTGCATCGGGGGAGAACGCTACCCGCCGCTGTGTGTGTGTGTGCAGTGGTCCGTTAAACTGTGAAAAATCTGTTTACTTGATTTTGTGACCAATTAAGAAATAAAGTAAATAAGATAAAAATAAATACAATTCTCTTGCTTTATCTCTATATTGCCTGAAGTCAATCAAGCTGCATCTCCCAGATGTTTATTCCAGGAAAACCTAATTTAGTTTTGTTTGCGGCCTTGAAAATCTACAAGCAGGCTGCAGGCCTAACGGCCCAGGAGCATGCCACACAATATACATAGGCACTGGCCTGACAGCGTGCCACCGCGTGTTTGAGTCCGTTCATCAACGACCTTTGCTGTATGTCTCTCCCCTTCTCTCTTTCCCTCTTTGGTGTCGGTCTTCGCTGTAGCTATCAATAAACAAAACTAAACAAATGTATACATGTATATATTTCGAATTCTTCCCTATATTGTAAATCTGTTCCATTTTCACATCGTGCGACAACAAGCTCAAAAGTAATACATAATGAGTACCGTAATTTCTGGACTATAAGCCCCACCTGAATATAAGCCGCACCAGCTAATACATCAGGCAAAACATGGATATCAAAATGACCATGACTTATGCCTTCTTAATTAAGTGTTGCTAATTGAGATGGTGAATATCATAACTCTTGAGAGTGTAAAGAGTGTAAATTCTTACGCTCTCAAAGAGTTATATCTGGTTAACCAATTTTCCGTCATTTAGTCTGAGGAGCCCATCTGGAACCCTCTCAGGGACCACCTGTTGAAAACCCCTTTGTTAGAGCACCGTTGGTGGCAGTTACCTGTAAAAAAAAAAAAAATCCATAGATTGGCCGCACCGTTGTATAAGCCGCAGGGTCAAAAGCATGCAACAAAAGGTAGCGGCTTATAGTCCGGAAATGACGGTAATAACTTTATTTTACTTTTGCTGAAAAGTAATATTACAGCCAAATGTAATGTTTAATTAGTTACTGCCCAACACTGTATTTGACCATCATTTGTTCACCGTACCCGTACCAGCGCATGTCACTGATGTCGCAGTGACCGTGTCACTGGTCACAGCAGCCCTGCATACCTTTGTCCCCGCCGTGTTTACTTTATGTCTAAAAGCCAAAGCGTCTCTTTCTGCCCGCTGTGGTCTTGGACACGCAGCTCCATGTCCCCAATGGTAACACATCATTCAGCTGTCAGCTAGAAAACCTCACATGTCCATAGTTCGACTTTTAATGTTTGCTCGGTGAAGTTGCCGTAATTCTTCACGCAACAGCTATGAACAAAAGTAATGGAAACAGCTGATGATCTGCAAAGAAAAGCAAAATAGCTTATTTGTCTGTCTATGCCCATTATTAATATTGCACTGTTATCTTGGAAGTAAACATGCCTTTTTGGACATACAAGGTTTGCGCACACAATAGCGCTACTGTATATAAGAGGAACCTTTTGAATTCCACGCCCCTACTCCTGGATCTGACCATGCGGGGGTTACTGCTGTGCTGCCTTGTGGCCCTGGCTAGTAAGTCTGCACTACTGCTGCATTCATTTATTGTTTGTATTATTTAAGACTGCAAAAATGAATCGGAATCTAATTGATTCAATTAGTTGTCAACCATTTTAGTAATTGGTTAATCGGATTGTCAACTAATGGAATTGTTTGCCATTTGTCATGGGTATTTACAACTTAACTGTAGTTTTTTGTGTGACTAAACTAAAGAGCAGTGAGCGTGTTTTCTAACATTACAATCTGATGGTTACAGATACACATTAGCAACTACAAAGCAAAATGTGACAGAATATGTATAATACGGCATAATAATAAGCATGATATGGCATGATAATAATGAGCATAATATGGCATAATATGGCAATGTTCTGACAGTATCAAGAACAAAACGTATTGCTTGAATATTTATTAACTATTAACTATTGAGTTCAGAAGAGTACTAATCCTCTTAGACTGACACGAGTCGATATATTGTGGACTATCCCGACTCTAAAAATGCCTTTCAAACACTGACCTAAGTGTATTGAAAAACTTCTAATAATTATATAACACCATCATTTTTTTAAACATTTTTGGATACTGTACAGTACATACTGTATAGAACCCCTGGAGAAGTTCCCGTCAACTAGGGGTCCCGCCTACAATGGGTTAATCAAATGTTATGCAGTTATGTCAGAATAAGCTTAGATATGTTAAAGTTCAAGGTTATAGCTAAATGAGTATCATAATCTGATGAATTGATCAAACGTTTGAATATGAATCGATTGCAGGCCTAGTGTCATTTATGTAAAACTAAAATGTTAAATATGTTTGCAATTCCACTCGTTTTCACCTCGCTTTCTTTTTTGATATCTTTATATCAGGCTTTTATTAGAGTATTTCTACAGTACAGTCATTTATGGGTAGCAAGTTTCATGAGAATCTGTAATTTCTGTCAGAATCCAAGTGCAGCCTTTTTAGTGCACTACTGTACTGTGACCATGGTTTGGTCATAAGCAAATATCCGTACATTCTAAAATAACTACTGTAATTTGTCTTCTGTCTTTCCTTTGGGACGATTGCAGCCTGTGAGAGCATCCGGTATGGTGAGTTTGTTTTCATCCACATACAGCAGGGGTTTTCAACAGGTGGTCCGGGGACCACCAGTGGTCCCTGAGAGGGTTCCAGGTGGTCCCCAGCTAAGTTGGTTAACCAGATGTAACTCTTGAGAACGTAGAAATGAAACCAAATGGACCCTTGCGGGTCCATTTGGTTTCATTTTTACACTCTCAAGAGTTAAAATATTCATCATCTGAATTAGCCCCACAAGTCTACACAACTAGAAGACGGACAAAAGCAAAATAAATCTTTAGTTTTGGGGTCTGTGGGGCTAAAATGTTCTCAAATGCTGAATAAATGGTGGTCCCTGGAGTCAAAAAGGTTGAAAACCCCTGACATACAGTAGCACTCTGAACTGAACTACAGTCACTAAAGTCACTGCATTGTCATTGTTGCTTAACTCCAATATACAATTTACAAAGAATAATTTAGTTATATTTTATGCAAGTCTGTCTGGGAGTCTGTCTGTGCTTATGACAACTTTTTTCATACGTTAAAATGGAATTCATTGAATTTACATTCAATAATTAATCTCTAAAGAACAGAACACACATGCAGCAGAGAGTACTGTTTTTCCCCCTTTTTTATGGTTTCTCAGATTGTTAAAAAATTAAATACTCTACTACATCTGAGTCAGGCAGATAATTGTACGTTTTACTCCAATTACTGCAATTATTTGATATCTATGTTGTGCTTTGGCTATCTGGAACAGTACGTTTCCCAAAAAATGTTGTACTTTGACACTGTTAACCCTTTGTGTCC
This sequence comes from Benthosema pterotum, assembly GCA_039105355.1. NCBI lineage: Eukaryota > Metazoa > Chordata > Actinopteri > Myctophiformes > Myctophidae > Benthosema > Benthosema pterotum. Next base: position 49,914,068 of record CM076979.1, read on the forward strand.
TGAACGCGTTTTGGTGTTTTATCTGTTGAAAAATAGCAGATCAACAAGCTCATGTCGCGCCACCGAGTGGCGCGACATGAGCTTGTTGTTCTGCTATTTTTGAAAAAATGTGAAAATGTGCTGCAAATCTCTGAATGTGTTATTTTGGAAGCAAACATTTTTAACTCATTTTTTTGCATCTGGGGGATCCCTAGAACAACATGTTTTCAGATGGGGGTCTGCAGCCAAATATGGATAATTCTGGTGGTCCTTGGCTTGGCCTTGGACACAGGAACACAGATTTTTCAGAAAAACTAGAAGACTATAGAATCTAGTGTCACAAAGTCGATTCTAGCGTCAGAAACTAAATTCTAGAGTCAAAAAGGAGATCCTATCATCAGAAACTATAATTTAGTGCACTCACCTCCACTCTATTGGCTCATTATGAATCTGCTGGAGACTGCTGATGCTGTGATTGGCTAAAATGCTGCGTCACCCCACACAACAAAACAGCACCGCTTTTTGCCGGGTCCGAAAACAACAAAGTTCTGTACTGTCTGCAGGACGAAGCACGTGTCTGTTTGCAGAGAAGCAGCTGCAGCACCAAAGCAGAAGCCTCCGTTACCTTTAAGTTTAACTTTAACTATAGGTCTTTACTAGTAAGAGACTTTTTGTATTGATATTTATCGTCTTATGTGGAAAAAGCTACTTTCACTAGGTATAATTCAACTTATAATTCATCATGTTTACAATATGATGAGTTCTATTTTTGCTGTTATGAATTCAATAATAAATAATAGCAATCACCAGTGTTGTAGTGGTACTTTTAGAAGTGGGGGGACGCCTCTTAAAGGGGAGTTCCCTACCCTTTTTTTTTTTTTTTTCTGAGAGGGTCCAAATGTGAACCAAATGGACCCTAGCGGGTCCATTTGGTTCCATTTGTACACTCTCACCATGTTAATGAGTTTCCTTTTTTTCCTGAAACACATCTTGATGATGGCATCAAGATGTATTTCACCATGCTAATGATTTTTACTACACCCCTGATAATCACGATTCAATACTGTGCCAATGCCTTCCAGACCTAGGGCTGAACCACCAGAAAAGCTATGAGTACAGATATGAGGGCGTGGTGAGTTTGGGACGAGGCAGAGCCAACCTGGCTGAGTCAGGAGTGAGGCTGAGCTGTAAGATCAAGATCATCGCTGTCCCTGTCTCTGACCACACCTTCATGCTTCAGGTAGGAAGCTTTACCCATCATGTTCTAAGCATTATTGTAGAGATGCCCGATATTGACTTTTTTACTGATATCCGATATCCCGATATTATCCAACTTCTAATTCCCGATACCGATATCAACCGATATCAACCGATACCGATATATGCGGCCTCCAGTGGTGGAAAAATAACAGAAACTATTACTATACAAATATTTAATATAAATAAACATTTAGTATAAATACAAATTCATGTTATAGCCTAGAAATACTCCATACAACTATAAATTCAACATTTAGCCTACTTCAGTAAAGTACAAAAGTAATGGTATAAACATGACCGTAGCACTGAGTCTACATCTCTGTAAATAGTCATAATTTCCAGTTTGTAAATACCGATACCGATATTTTCCGATATGAAATTTGAAAACTTTTATCGGCCGATAATATCGGAGGGCCGATAATATCTGGCATCTCTACATTATTGTCATTATTAGCATTACTTAGCATTATTTATATTAGCATTATTAACAATACTTAGCATTACTTTAGTTCAGACCTGCAAGTCCAGACTGAGCTGGTAGGTCTGATATTTTTTTGAAAATGGTTAAAACATGGCGCAAATCTTTCAATTATTTTTCAGTTCGGAATGGCTTAAAGCAGGGGTTTTCAACCAGCGGTCCGCGGACCACCAGTGGTCCTTGAGAGGGTTCCAGGTGGTCCCCAGGCTAAATGATGGAAAGTTGGTTAACCAGATGTAACTCTTGAGAATGTAAAAATGAAACCAAATGGACCCTTGCGGGTCCATTTGGTTTCATTTTCACACTCTCAAGAGTTAAAATATTCATCTGAATTAGCACTATTTAATTAAGAAGTCTACACTGTTTTATTTGCAAAAATCCAGCCTGGAATTGTGAACAAAACCAAACAAATTCTTTAGTTTTAGGTCTTTGGGGCTAAAATGTCATCAAATGGTGGTCCGTGGCTCAATAAATGCTGAATAAATGGTGGGCCCTGGTGTGAAAAAAAGGTTGAAAACCCCTGGTTTAAAGGGATAGTTTGGATAGTTAAGCTGTATGAAATACTTTCCATTAATATAATGGTGCCAACTGTATTAATTAATTGATGTCCTGTGGTAGGAGTTCTGCTCTGCTTTTGGTGAAATACTAAGTAGTCATAGTCCGGTCATTTAGTCCACCACACAGTAAGTAAATTAATCCACAAAACAAACTTCATTTTTATTGTCGACCTATTTCTAAAATATTAGCGGGTCCTTCGTTCATTTTTGACCCATCAATCACAGAGAACTATGCGTCCGAGAGGCTAAAACTCAACGTCAAAGGTGGTCCGTGGCTCAAAAAATGCAGAATAAATAGTGGGCCCTGGTATCAAAAAAAATGTTGAACACCACTGCCCTAGAGCAGGGGTTTTCAACAGGTGGTCCGGGGACCACCAGTGGTCCTTGAGAAGGTTCCAGGTGGTCCCCAGCTAAGTTGGTTAACCAGATGTAACTCTTGAGAACGTAAAAATGAAACCAAATGGACCCTTGCGGGTCCATTTGGTTTCATTTTTACACTCTCAAGAGTTAAAATATTCATCATCTGAATTAGAAGTCTACACAACTAGAAGATGGACAAATGCAAAAGAAATCTTTAGTTTTGGGGTCTGTGGGGCTAAAATGTCCTCAAGTGGTGGTCCGTGGCTCAAATGCAGAATAAATAGTGGGCCCTGGTATCAAAAAGTGTTGAAAACCCCTGCCCTAGAGCATAATATGATTTGGAACGTTATATTCCCCTGTTTTCAAAGGTCTCGGACGTATCCTTCGAGGAGTTCAACGGCCTCCCTGAGGAGAAGAAGGCCTTCCAGGCGTCTCCGAAGCTCACCCAGCGCCTGTCGGCCCAGCTGGCCAAGCCCTTCGTGTTCGAGTACGCGGGCGGACGCGTGGACAACATCCGCGCCCCCGCTGACGTCTCCGACACCATCGTTAACATAGTGAGAGGCATACTGGGCTTCTTCCAGGTCACAGTGAAAACCACCCAGAGAGTCTACCAGTTGGAGGAGGTACAGTATAACGATATAGTTTCTATATAGACACAATGCAATTAAATACTTGCTGGACTGTAACGTGTTTTGGTGTTCTAAGCGCTATTGAAAAATAGCAGACGTACAAGCCATTGCGCAATTTTTTTAAGAAATGTGAAAATGTGGTGCAAATCTTTGAATACTGTATATTACAAGTATTTCAGAAGCAAACATTTTCAACTCAAATCTTTGCTTCAGGGCGATGCCCTAGAACAGGGGTGCCCAACCTTTTTTGACCCAAGATCTACTTTTCAGCAGCCAACCCCTCCGGGATCTACCAGTCCAATATCAACATTTCAAACCACACGCATTGTTGCCAGCCTGCAGTAACTTCACAACAACACAACACTACTTTGTTTTACCACTTTACTTTATGTCCATATAAGCATAAAGTACAACAGACTTGTCATAAATAGGCCTACAACAGTACAACATAAGTACAACAGACATGGACAAACACTGCCATTGCAAATGCAATCATAACAAGAACAGTCCAGAATAGTCCATTATAAGTTGCAGAACAGTCCATTACACGGTGCAGAAGAACGACAGACAGACACGCAGACACGCACACACGCACACACGCACACACACACACGAAAATTGCTCTTTTTTTCTTTTCCACCCCATTTTTTTTTATATTTCCCCCCACATCTCCCGAGATCTACTCGTGATCAGGCCGAGATCTACCGATAGATCACGATCTACTGGTTGGGCTCCCCTGCCCTAGAACATGTTTTCAAATGGGGGACGGCAGCCAGATCTAGATAAAATTCTAGTGGTCCTGGGTATGAAATATGTTGAGCCTCACTGACACAGGAGCATAGATTCTATAGTGTCAGAAACAACAATCCAGCACCAGAAAATAGAATAGAAGCAGAAACTATAGAACCTACAGTAGCATCAAAAACTAGAATCTAGCATCAAGGACAAGAATCTAGCATCAAGGACTAGACTTTAGCACCAGAAACTAGATCTGATTAGGAAAAAAATGGGTCAAAGAAAATACCAAATGCAATATAACAAAAGATGCAGCTATTGTACTGTGCCCGTTACTGTATATACATTCTGTATAAACCTAGCCTGGAACTAACCTGGAATGATTTTGGCCTGGGGTGGGGTGGGGACCGAGGCCGGTAGACGGGTAGACTGATAATGTCTTTCTAATACATGAGGGGGCTGTGCTTTTTTTCATTTACTGTTTTCATTCATTCATAAACTATCGTTTTATTCTGTCTTGCTCTGTGTCTGCAGATTAGCATCCATGGAATATGCCAGAGTAACTACATAGTCGAGGACGACGCGGCAGCAAAGGACAAGGAGATGACCATCACTCAAGTTGTCGACGTCAGTAACTGCGACAAGAAGGCAGCGGTCTACAGAGGACTGGCCAACGCAGTGCTTGACAAAATGTCCAGCGAGGTCAGTCCATTTCACCCCATTATTATAGTTAGAATTAGAATTAGGGCTGCAACCAACGATTGTTTTCATAACCGATTCATCGGATTATGAATCTTATTTGTCTCAATTTAAACCTTTCAGTGCTGAACGTGTTTTGGTGTTTTAGCTTTTGAAAAATAGCAGATCTACAAGCTAATATCGCGCCACCGAGTGGCGCGATATGAGCTTGTAGTTCTGCTATTTTTTGAAAAAATGTGAAAATGTGGTGCAAATCTTTGAATACATTATTTCGGAAGCAAACATTTTTTAACTGAAATCTTTGCTTCTGGGGGATCCCCTAGAACAACATGTTTTTAGATGAGGTTCTGCAGCTAAATAATAGATATTTCTGGGGGTCCTTCCTATGAAATATGTTAAGCATCACTGACACAGAAAGAGATTTCTTTCAGAAAAACTAGAATCTTGCGCCAGGGACTAGAATTTAGTGTCACCAAGTAAAATTTAGTGTCATGGACTAGAATCTAGTGTCGGGAACTAGAATCTCGTGTCAGTCTGTCAGAAACTGGAATCTAACTTCAGAAAATACAATCTACTGAGGAACTAGAATCTACCGTGGGGGACTCGAATCTAGCATGAGGAACTGGAATCTAGTGTCAGAAACTAGAATCTAGCGCTGTGAACTAGAATCTGAAAGTGGAATTTTCTTTTTTTTTCCTGAGAGATTACAAATGTGAAGAACGAAATAGATCCCCCTCATGCCCATGCCTAGATCCACCGCCTAATGTCCAGTAGTACACCTGAATCAATAAAAATGAGGCCAACTGTCCCCGTTGCTTTTGTCTCCCCACCATAACAGAGAGGTGAATCAGTCATCTCCACCGTTAGATACATCTACGCAGTCAAGCCAACGGCAGAGGGAGGACTGATCACCAAGGCCACAGCCCTGGAGCTACAGCACTTCACACCCTTCAACGTGAAGGGCGGCACCGTCAGGATGCAAGCAACGTAGGACAAACAACATCTGTGCATGATACAGTATTGTTTCTATTGCTCTGTAATGGTTTTCTACTAGGGCTCCACAATTAAAGGGGAATTCCACCCATTTTCAACATTTTTTTCTGAGAGCGTACAAATGCAACCAAATGAACCCTAACGGGTTCATTTAGTTCCATGTGTACGCTCTCAGAAAAAAAGAAGCGTCTAAAGAAATCCATGGTGAAAATAGAAAAAAACATGGTGAAAATACATCTTGATGATGTTATCAAGATGTTTCACCATGTTAGTGGTTTTCTTGAGACCTCCTCTATTCTCTGCGGGGAGGGAGGGGAATCAAATAAACACATTTAAACTAAATAATTGTCTTTTTGGGTAGTTTTTAGCCCCCTAAAAATTGAAATCTAAAATCAAAATTCAGGTTTCAGAGTAAAAAAAAAAGAAAAATAGATTTTATTTCAGGACAAATCGTGAAGCCATATTTTCTACCAAATGGCAACTATGTTTTGGTCCATGTGCTTATTTCTGGTCACAGGAAGGAGCTAGTGCTGCTGGGTGTGACTGACCCCGTCGGTCGCCCTGCCGTTCCTACGGCGCTGGAGAACAAGGGGAACCTGGTTTACAAGTTTGTCAGTGATGCCAACATCCCCGTCGTCATGCAGAATGTAAAAGACCCTGCTCTGGAGGTACGGGGTGGTATTCCTGGCTTCGTGTACAATAGCGATTGCGCAGTAATAGGAATAGATCTTGCCAGGCTCTCTCCTGGATATAGTGTCCAGACCGGCTCAATCCAATCCGATGTAATTCTAATGGACGTCATACATTAAATACTGGTTCGTTTTTTGGAACCAACAGACCTTCAGAATTTCTTCCAAATCTGTCAACAGGGCATGCACACACAAAAGAAAAGAAGAAAAAAAAAGAATGTTTTATCATTTTGTTTTGGACCTGTGATTGGACGATAGCAGTTGGAGGAGGGGCTAACTGAAAGATCTATTGAACAAGGTCTCCATCAGCTTAAAACTAGTAGAAGTGGAAACATGTGATCATCACAACATCATGTCATTCCATATGTTGATCTTTCCTCACCTCTACCTGTCCATCCAAATTCCAAAGTTATCAGTGCACTCGTGACAAAAAGAAAACAAGTTCTCAACCACCCTGGGAAAAAGGGTACGCTTTTGAGACTGAGAATGTTAGTTGCGGAAGTGATTGTATTTACAGTCCCCAGAGAAACAACCCTGTTCAGTCCTCACTAGCGACTTGACTTGTTCACTCTTATTTTCAGAAAAAATGATTCCAACGAACAAAGCAGTTGTATAAGTGTGCCAAGTGCACACGATTTCATCTTTTAAACATTTACAACAGCTTTGCGAGCACAAAGGGAGAAATAAAATGTTTCTGTGGGGTATTCATTTTCGGGAGCACCGCATCGTGACTAATGGCAACTTCCGGCGGAAGTTAACTAACCGGAAGTCCCGACTTCCATCAGTCGTTTTGGGGCACCGTTTTTCCAGGCTCTCATCTCGCAGCGCGGATGAGAGCCTGGAGATCGAGGCTGGTTCTCAATAGGCTTGTTCAGCGTGATGCTAATGACCCGCGTTCATTCAGGCACCATAAAACAGAAAACAATATGTATTCCATCACAACACCACAACTATCCCACATACATTCACTCAAAGAAAAGCCACTGGTGGTAACAATTCAAATTGATCCATTACACCTGACAACCTACTGACCACCTGTCCTACTGTATGATACTGCAAACTAAACTAGTTTCATGTAGTGTTATGGTAGTTTGAAACCGAGGGAGAAATCCACACAATTCCGTGTTCATTACGCTGATACTTGCTTGGTAAATTGTCCATGTGTCTGTCCTGTGACAAACGGTACAGTGACAGTAATTGTGAATCCACACAGCTGACTCACGGACATTGGGACAACACATAACCACTGTTTAGTCTTGGTAGGTTTACACCAGGGGTGCCCAACCTTTTTTGACCCAAGATCTACTTTTCAGCAGCCAACCCCTCCGGGATCTACCAGTCCAATATCAACATTTAAAACCACACGCATCGCTGCCAGCCTGCAGTAACTTCACAACAACACAATACTACTTTGTGTTACCACTTTACTTTATGTCCATATAAGCATAAAGTACAACAGACTTGTCACAAATAGGCCTACAACAGTACAACATAAATACAACAGACTTGGACAAACACTGCCATTGCAAATGCAATCATAATAAGAACAGTCCAGAATAGTCCATTATAAGTTGCAGAACAGTCCATTACACGTTGCAGAACAATACTGTTGGCATAATTCATAGACTCCAGACAACAATCCTCCAAATGAGCCGCTTTGTAGACAGACAGACAGGACAGACAGACAGACAGACAGACAGACAGATAGATAGATAGATAGCAGGGTTCCTACAGGTTTCTTAAAGTAAAATTTAAGACTTTTTAAGACCTTTTTTAAGGCCATTTATATAAAACGTAATACCCATTTCACGGCCATCGTCAATAAGCGACGTTTTATATATTTTTCGCAAATAGCACTGGTGCTACATACATTGTCATTTACCAGCACCACTAGAAATTAACAAGTGCTATAATTATTAGGGGTGTGTATCTCTCCCTAACAAGACAATTTGATACGTATCGATTTACATGGTATCTATGCGATTCGGGAACGATTTATTTTATATGCAGAACGATACAATTCGATTCAGTAGAATTTCGATACGATTTTGATTTGTTGGAATTTGGTACGATACGATTCGATACAGTGCGATCGGACGCATTAAAACCTTATGTAATTAGGGTTAGGTTCCATAGGGTTTCATTTTTATTATCTACTACAGTCCTAATAAGAACCAGGAAATTATAAGGGGAGCATGAAAAACAACTATGTGTTTGGACTTTGAGGTGGTGCAGCTCTGTCTGAGTATTCAGGAGTGCTTTGGCAGGTCTGCCTGCTGTGACACAAGTAGATGCAACTACACTAGTATACATTCATTATTAAAGGAAGCCAAATGACTAGACCAGTGGTTTTCAACCTCTTTCATACCAGGGCCCACTATTTATTTAGAATTTCAGCCACGGACCACCAATTGATTACAATTTAGCCCCACAGACCCCACAACTAAAGATTTCATTTAGTTTTGTCCACAATTCCAGGCTGTATCTCAGAGAAAACAACACAGTGAAATACAGATCAAAATGACTTAATATCCTACATTCTGTACTTGTGTAGACTTGGGATAATTCACATGAATATTTTAACTCTTCAGAGTGTAAACATGAAACCAAATGGACCCGCAAGGGTTGTTTACACTCTCAAAGAGTTACATCTGGTTAACCAGCTTTCCATCATTTAGCCTGGGGACCTCCTGGAATCCTCTCAGGGACCACTTGTGGTCCCCGGACCACATGTTGAAAACCCCTGCCATAGACGCGAGCTGAGCATGCTCATCGCGTTAGCTACGCTAGCTAGTTGCTGAGCTAGCTACCAGCTACACATTCTCCATACAGACAACACCACCACCACCATCAAGTTGTCCCGGGGATGGAAAATACGATTTAAAAGGCTATGGATGTGAATGGAAGCACAGATGTGTGCAACTATGCAATAACGTTGTGTAAAGCTGTCGGTTCCGACAGCTCCGCTCCGATCATCTGTTTGTCAGCTGTATCCACTTGTTGCTGTGGTGTACGAGGCGTAGAGTATAGAGAATTGCGACATTGAGGGGACAGAAAACAGCCCGGTCACGTGGTTCAAGTACTCGCGTGAGCTCAAAACTCCAGCTGTCCCATAGATATATCTATGAGCTGTCCCTATTCTTGTTGTCCTCATTCCGTAGAGGTCTCTGTAGAAGCGCATCCAATGGACTGGCCCCATATAATGAACGGAGTTTGCGTAACTCTAAGACCCTGAATACTACGTCACACAGACACTCGCACTGAGCGTAGATGATCTACAAGCAGTGTGCCCCATTGCAATGCATGGCTATATGAGCTTGTATATCTGTGGTTATTGTTTTTTGCGCAGCTGATGGAAATGGAATCATCAATTCATCTCTTTAGGATCGATCTAACGTCCAATATAATACAGGCGCTGTTTTGATCGCTCCGACACACGTGGCTCGATGTAACTGCGCAAAATTTAAGACCTAGATGTAAAAATTCAAGACCTTTTTAAGTCTTTTTAAGGTATTATTTTCAAATTCGTAAATTCAATGCTTTTAAGACTTTTTAAGATGCCGCGGGAACCCTGAGACAGACAGACAGACAGACGCACACGCACACACACACGAAAATCGCTCTTTTTTTTTCTTTTCCACCCCATTTTTTTCCTTCCTTTCCCCCCACATCTTCCGAGATCTACTTGTGATCAGGCCGAGATCTACCGGTAGATCCCGATCTACTGGTTGGGCTCCCCTGGTTTACACTAACCGAAACCACAGAGTGTATCCGGTTTGTTGTTTCAGTGTGAAAGGCTATAGGTTCTTACCTTGATTTTCTTCATCATGGTATCCACGAGGGTGCAGATGTGTCTACAATCTACATCTCATCATGGCCCTGGAGAAGTGGTTTTCAACAGGTGGTCCGGGGTCCATCAGTGGTCCTTGAGAGGGTTCCAGGTGGTCCCCAGGCTAAATGATGGAAAGTTGGTTAACCAGATGCAACTCTTGAGTGCGTAAAAATGAAACCAAATGGACCCGTTTCATGTTTACACTTTTAAGAGTTAAAATATTTATTAGAGGCTGACACGGGAGTGAATTTTCACTCCTGTACCGTCCCGCTCCTGCAGAAAAATCCCTGTCCTGTCCCACTCCTGAACAAGGACAGAAAAAAAAAATCCTGTCCTGCCACACTCCTGTAGATATCCTCTGAATTATCCCAAGTCTACACAACTAGAGAATGTAGAAGATTAATGGTCATTTTGATCTGTATGTTTGGCTGTTTTGTTTCCCCAAATCCAGCCTGGAATTGTGGACACAAAAGCAAAATTAGTTTGGGGGTCTGTGGGGCTAAAATGTCATCAAATGGTGGCCCGTGGCTCAAAGTCTGAACAAATAGTGGGCCCTGGTATCAAAAAGGTTGAAAAACATTGGTTTACACTAATAGAAACCACAACGTTTATCCAGGTTCTTACGTTGCTTTTCTCCTGAGGCTTCTTTCATCCTGGCATCCATAGGCGTGCAGATGTGTCAACATCTCTTCATGGCCCTGGAGGAGTGATGTTATTTTAATCAAACCAAACATAATCACTTCCCTTTTTGTTTTCTCCATATGCTACCTCGTTACCCCGTCCCACCCACCACCCCATCACTCACACACGGTATGCTGAGATTAACTGGTATTAGAACCGATTTGTACGACAAAATTAATAAAGAAAAATGTCATATTTCTTCCCCCGCAGGCTGTAGAAGTGATCAAGCGTCTGGCTGCGGCTAATGCTTACCAGGTTGATGGTTCAACAACAGAGGACACCATCAAAGTGTATCAGCTCCTACGCAGGGTCCCCATCGAAGGCCTGGAGGCCATGTGGAAGCAGCTGAAAGGAGATGAGGAACACAGGTGAGCTCCGCAATTTAACATTCATCACTTATTCCCAGCGGCGGCGGCCGCCGCCGCAGTATGTGCTGTGCCTCAGAGCTGGTGGGATACAACGCAGTTGAGGTCAGGGGTTGACACTAAGGTCTCCGAGGCACTTGCCCGTCGGGCAAGTGCAAGTCAGGTTCTACTTGCCCTCAGGTCATGGTCACTTGCCCCCCAAAAAATTTCGCATTTAAGTTTACTTCCTACTTGGGTGCTTTAAACCGGGGGTTTTCAACAGGTGATCCGGGGACCACCAGTGGTCTCTGAGAGGGTTCCAGGTGGTCGCCAGTTAAGTTGGTTGACCAGATGTAACTCTTGAGAACGTAAAAATGAAACCAAATGGACCCTTGCGGGTCCATTTGGTTTCATTTTTACACTCTCAAGAGTTAAAATTCTATTCTACAAATCTATTTTCCCAAATCCAGCCTGGAATTGTGGATAGCTAGAAAGCAGGGAAAGACACAGAGGCAGAGTGCAATGACTGCCTTCAAGAAAATGTATCTTGTGTTGTGTTATAGTGCACTAAGTTGCACACTTGCTCGATCGGGCAACCAGGTAGCAGTCTTCACTTGCCCCACCATTTTTTTTACTTGCCCCGGGCAAGTGGGCAAGTGTTAGTGTCAAGCCCTGTGAGTTGACCAAAATTTGGCAGAACCGGTTAGTGGCTGCTCCTCCAAACAGCGCCGGTGGAGGTTCATAATGTGGAGAAAGTCAGAAGACCACGCAGTGAGCTGTAGGCCGGCCTCTGCTCTGTTCACAATAACGGAACAGGGCTTGACACTAACACTTGCCTGCTTGCCCGGGGCAAGTAGAAAAAATGGTGGGGCAAGTGAAGACTGCTACCTGGTTGCCCGATCGGGCAAGTGTCTTTCCCTGCTTTCTTGCTATCCACAGGCTGGAATTGGGAAACAAAACAGGGAAATTAACATACACATCAAAATGACCTAATCTTCTACATTCTCTAGTTGTGTAGACCTGGGCTAATTAAGATGATTAATTTTAACTCTTGAGAGTGTAAAAATGAAACCAAATGGACCCGCAAGGGTCCATTTGGTTTCATTTTTACGTTCTCAAGAGTTACATCTGCAAAATTTACAATATATTTTTGGGGGGCAAGTGACCATAACCTGAGGGCAAGTAGAACCTGACTTGCACTTGCCCGATGGGCAAGTGCCTCGGAGACCTTAGTGTCAACCCCTGCATTTATTCAGCATTTGAGCCACCTAACCACCATTTAATGACATTTTAGCCCCAAAGATGTGTGACATGCTGGTCAGCTCACCCGACAATAGTGGTGGTCCCCAGGTTGCCCTTAGTGAAATTGGTGATCCCCGGGCCACCAATGGATTGAAACCCCCCGCTGTATAGTACTGTATACATTGTTGTAGCATGCAAAGAAGCATACCTGTAGTGTCCCAGACTAGTGCTAATCACTGAGAGATATACTTCCACTGGGCTTTAACCAGATAATGAGCCAGGTCGATTGTGCAAATTGGCCAGCCTTATCTTCAGCTCACTACATTAATTAATGTTAATTAATCCCCTCTCAGTGTTTAAATCATAATGCCAATTGGGTGACTACTAAGGGATGCTTTCAATGCTCATGGTGCACACAGTGAATAAATCAATGAGTAAACACTACACTAGGCTATTTCACAATGTAGAAGAGTAATATACCAAAAAGAAAAAGGTTTTGATGTTTTTTTGTTTTTGTTTTTGTTTTGTTTTTATTGCTTGCTCTGTTTGGGATTGGTGAAGAATGCCTATCAAGTCAAGAGATAAATCTGTGCAAGCTAGGGCTTCACAATCAATCAAAATTGAATCAATATTGAGGTTTTAGAATTTGGACAACGTAAAAAAAATGAACACTCACTCATGACCTACCTTTTACGGCCTACCATAAAAAGTGTTCTGTTAAATGATAAACGAAAAATGCAATGTGTTCTGATGTTTACTTCAAAAGGATCCCTGGCTAACAAGACAAATATTCCTTAAAACACTATACTTGCCTTCTATAACTAAAACATGCAGATAAAAACACCTTCAATACTTTATTTCTTTCATAAATAGAGAATCTTTCACTCAATAGGAGGTGCTCCAGTCGCAGGAGCATTTCCATCCATATATTCTATAGAGCTAGATCACATTTGACGAGTTGAGTGAAATGTTCTCTATTTATGAAAGGAATAAGATGGCATTGGTGTTTTTATTTGTTTATTTTAGTTATATAGGGAAAGTATAATGTTTTAAGCAATGTTTATCTTATTAGACAGGGATCCTTTTAAGAAAAGCTAGTCCAATAGAGAAAATAAATACTTGACGGAATAAAAAAAAATACAAAATACTACTTGAATGTTCAATTTCATTAAAGAAAGAAAGGTCACGTTTGCACTTTATCTATCATCTTTGTTCAATAAGAACCACCAGTGGTCCTTGAGAGGGTTCCAGGTGGTCCCCAGCTAAGTTGGTTGTCCAGATGTAACTCTTGAGAATGTAAAAATGAAACCAAATGGACCCTTGCGGGTCCATTTGGATTCATTTTTAGACTCTCAAGAGTTAAAATAATCATCATCTTTAATTAGCCAACGTCTACACAACTAGAAGATTAATTAATGGTCATGGACAGAAGCAAAATAAATCTTTAGTTTGGGCTCTGTGGGCGCTAACATGTCATCAAATGGTGGTCCGTGGCTGAAATTCAGAATAAATAGTGGGCCCTGGTATCAAAAAGGTTGAAAACCCCTGAAATACAAACATGAAATGAAAAATGAAATTTGAAATTGAGGTTTCAGTCGAGAAAAAAAAAGTTTTTATATGTTAACAAAATCGTGAAGCCCAAGTGCAATCCATGGTAGTCTTATCTAGTTACCTTCTCCCTGTGGTCAGGCGCTGGTTTCTAGACATGGTCGTGGAGGTCAACGACGTCAGGATCCTGAAGTTCCTGGAGCTGAGGTTCAAGGCTGGAGACCTGACCCCCGCCGAGGCTGGACAAACCGTTCTGGTGGCCTTCAACCACCTGCAGGCTCTCCCCGAGCTGGTTGACAAGGCCAAGGTCAGCTCTAGGAAGAAGTGTAGAAACACTGTGAGGTTGCCATAGGCTAGTGGCTTTCAACCAGTGGTCCGGGGACCATCTGTGGTCCTTGAGAGGACCAACTTTCCATCATTTATCCTGAGGATAAATGATGGAAAGTTGGTTAACCAGGAGTAACTCTTAAGAATTGAGAGTAAAAATAGTCACGTGAAATTGTGAATTAGCCCCAAGTATTCACAACTAGAGAATGTAGAAGATTAACGGTCATCTTGATCTGACTGTTTTGTTTCCCAAATCCAGCCTGGAATTGTGGACAAAAGCAAAATAAATCTTTAGTTTTGGGTCTGTGGGGGCTAAAATGTCATCAAATGGTGGTCTGTGGCTCAAATTCCAAATACATAGTGGGCCATGGGATCAAAAAGGTTAAAAATCACTGCCATAGGCTATTTTTTTTTTCTTTCTAGATAGACATGAAGTTACAAAATGGTTGAACAGATATAATTATTTGTTTTTCTTTAGGATATCGTTTGGAACATCCCCTTCAGTAAGCAGTTGTGGCAAACCTCGGTGCTTTCATATGGCTCTCTGGTGAACAAACTCTGTGCCAGCGTTGCACCATGTCCACCGGCCGCTGTCCAGGTAATTAACCTATTCTATACAGTGGTGTTCTAAGCATTATGTTATACTTACTTTAGCTATTGAGAAATATCAGATCTACAAGCTCAGAAACTAGACTAACTAACTAGCATGCCAGAAACCAGAATCCACTGTCAGAAACTAGAATCTAGTGTCAGAAACTAGAATCTACTGCCAGAAATTAGAATCTAGGGCAGAAACTAGAATCTACAGTATAGTGGCAGAAACTAGAATTTGGTTTCAGGACAAAATTGATATAAAACATTTCTGTCAATCTGTCTCTGGAATATTCTGTTCACGAGGAACCATCATATCATGGTGAATGACATTAAGTTATAAACATGGAAGTAGAGGTGGAGTATGAGCTTACTCTACTGTATTCATACTACTACTGCACTAGGCCTCACATTTGGTAGTGGTGTGTAATGTACTTTAGTGTACTCACGTAGGCCTACATTTTTTAGGCATTTATTTTTTACTACAAAACACATTTCTGCATACCTTTGCTACTATCCAACAACATGTCAGAGAAATACTCCACTACAATTACATGAATACTTTGTAGATGTTATTATTTAACTAACACACACACACACACACACACACACACACACACACACACACACACACACACACACACACACACACACACACACACACACACACACACACACACACACACACACACACACACTTATATTTCAGCCACTGTTACTGTATCTTAAATTTAAAATAATTTGAGAACCCCTCTAGGACACTCCTGCAGCACCTATTCTATTCTCCAAACAGCAGAGGGTGCTGTTTTTGCTCTCTCTCCCCTCCCCTCACCCTCACCCCACACACACACACACACACACACACACACACACACACAGGTCTCCGAGGCACTTGCCCATCGGGCAAGTGCAAGTCAGGTTCTACTTGCCCTCAGGTCATGGTCACTTGCCCCCAAAAATATATTGTAAATTTTGCATTTAAGTTTACTTCCTACTTGGGTGCTTCAAACCAGGGGTTTTCAACACGTGGTCCCTGAGAGGGTTCCAGGTGGTCCCCAGTTAAGTTGGTTAACCAGATGTAACTCTTGAGAACGTAAACATGAAACCAAATGGACCCTTGCGGGTCCATTTGGTTTCATTTTTACACTCTCATGAGTTAAAATTCATCATCTTAATTAGCCCAGGTCTACACAACTAGAGAATGTAGAAGATTAATGGTCATTTTGATGTGTATGTTAATTTGCCTGTTTTGTTTCCCCAAATCCAGCCTGGAATTGTGGACAGCTAGAAAGCAGGGAAAGACACAGAGGCAGAGTGCAATGACTGCCTTCAAGACACATTTATCTTGTGTTGTGTTATAGTGCACTAAGTTGCCCACTTGCCCGATCGGGCAACCAGGTAGCAGTCATCACTTGCCCGACCTTTTTTTTTTTACTTGCCCCGGGCAAGTGGGCAAGTGTTAGTGTCAAGCCCTGAGTCACACAATGTCGGACGCGGACCAGCAGTAGCAGGACCACGTCCACATGTTACATTGCATCATAGTTCCTAACTGGGTAAATGTAACGTAGCAACTTGGCGCATTAGCTGCCACCTGGCCACTGGCCAGAGAGCTGCCTGGAAAACAATGCAAATATTAATTAACAGAGCAGATCAATAGCAGATCAACAAGCTCATGTCGCGCCACCGAGTGGCGCGACATGAGCTTGTTGATCTGCTATTTTTGAAAAATTGTGAAAAATGATGCGCAAATCTAAGAATATATTCTATTTGACACCTGATTGTACTTTCTGACAGTAAATTCTAGTTTGTGACTAGTTTCTAGTTTCTGATGCTAGATTCTGACAGATTCTAGTTTCTCTGAAAAATCTGTGCTCCTGTGTCAGTGATGCTTAACATGTTTCAAGCCAAGGACCACCAGAATTATCCATATTTGGCTGCAGACCCCCCCACCTGAAAACATGTTGTTCTAGGGATCCCCCAGATGCAAAAAATTGAGTTAAAAATGTTTGCTTCCAAAATAACATATTCAGAGATTTGCAGCACATTTTCACAATTTTTCAAAAATAGCAGAACAACAAGCTCATGTCGCGCCACTCGGTGGCGCGACATGAGCTTGTTGATCTGCTATTTTTCAACAGATAAAACACCAAAACGCGTTCAGGACACAAAGGGTTAATTCAACTGTAGGTTTATACGCTCAATACTCACCATTATTAACCTCTCTGCTCTCCTCTATCTCTTATCGGCATTCCTGCATTATTCACACTGCAGGAAATACACTATATTTAATGAAGTTCAGTTGTTCACTTCTGACCGAGGAGTTCTGTGGTGTCTGTCTGGTGCACACAGCTGTGAGGAGAGCCAGAGCCTGCTTAGAAATAGACAGAGTTGCGACATTAAGGGGACAGAAAACAGTCTGGCCACGTGGTTCTAGTACTCGCGCGAGCCCATATATATAGGCTCCAATGCATTCAGTAACTTCCGGCTGTCACTGTTTGTTGTCACTATCACAATACAAGTCTATGTAGAGGAGCCGCCATTGGACTGGCGCCATGGAGTGAACGGAGTTGGCGTAACTCTGTAATTTCCAAGGCTCTGAGGAGAGCTGTCCTGATCCCTCCGCCCCTCCCTCCCCCTGCCCTCAGGACAGGTTACAGTTCACTGAACTCTGATCATATGGAACTAGTTTTTGGGCGTAGTGATATTATAGACAACATTTGTCCAAAAACACACACACACACACACACACACACACACACACACACACACACACACACACACACACACACACACACACACACACACACACATACATACACACACACACACTAGTCAAAAATGAAGAAAGTCTGTGCTAATGAGCCTATTTCACAGCCAGCACGCGCTGGCCTCTAGTGGGGATAATGGGGGGACACCGACACTGGGGTTCAGATAGTGTTGTGGACTTGCGATGTGGTGGTGGAGGCGGGTGGTAATGGCGCCACAACAACGTGATTTCCAGTACAATTACTTGTCAGAACGTCGGCAGAATCAATACAGAACTCACATACAGTCCGTGGATTACTGGCCCTATAATTCTGGTAGGTAACTCACTTTAAAAGGATCCCTGTCTAATTAGACAAATATGCCTTAAAACACTATACTTGCATCGTATAACTAAAAAATACAGATAAAAAACATCCAATGCTTGTATTTCATTCATAAATAGAATATTTCGCTCAATAGGGACTGGGGGAGGTTGATGATGTCACATGAGACTGTGTGGTTCAACCCTATGGAATATGTGCAATGCTAATAAACGTATTTAAAATATTGCGTTGGTGCTCATATTACAGTTACAAAGTATAATAAGTTGTTGTAAGTTAATCCCCAAATGATGATAATTTAAGTTAAACTGCACAAGGGAACTTGCATTAGGAGGATGTGACTTCGTCATAATCCACAGAAGCATTCTATCATACACTCACAGGCAAATGATTGACTGGGTCTAGGACCAATGGGGAGCCCCGGTCCCTCCCCCGCTCCGAGGGTATAAGAGCGGGCTCCACCCATTGACCTCACTTTTGTGAATCTTCTCATGAAGACAGTTGCATTCAAGCCGGCTCTCAGTCTAGTCACCGGACAGAAGGGAATTCTGGTTCCAAGACTGCTCCAAGGACTAAGAAGCTGCTTTTATCAGTAAGTAATATTTATTTTCGACGACCGGAGAACGGTCCTAATTCTTTTTTATCGTCGCTTAGCACGGGTCCTGGGCGAGGACGCATCCGAGCTCTAGTCGACTCTGCTAAGCTACTGCTTCCCACGCACGTGCGTGGGTGAGCATCACCTGCTAACCGCTGCTCCACCGCACACACGGGGAACGTGTGCACGGTTTGGATAGCTTGGTTGGCTACTTGGTAGGCCACAACGCTAGCACAGCGAACGTGCTCGCGTTGGCCTCCCCGCTAAATTCCACTGGGCACCACGTGTTTTCAGTTGATTTGGCTAAAATATAACTTCGTACTTGTGTGCAGCGAACGTTCACAGTACTGACCCTCCTTTTCCCTTCTGTTTTTCCCCGGCCCAGGGAAGCGAGGAAGAATGGCGGACAAGGGCAAACGTCGACGCCAAAAGGGAAAAGCCCCTATCCAGAAGCACTGCGAAGGATGCGGGAACTGGATGGCGGCGGAGGATAAACACGAGGACTGTGCGCGTTGTCTGGGCCTAGACCACGCCATCCGCGCTGCTAACAAGACCACCGACTGTCAGTTCTGCAAGGAGGCGCCGGACGGCGTCAATGCCAGGAGGCTCGTGAGAGTCAAGGACTTTTTCAGAGCCGAGTGGAACGACAGACAGCGTGATGATGAACGGCAGCGCGCCCAGGATGAGTGGGACGCCCGTGACCCGTCGCGCTATGATCCTCGCGACTATGACGACCGTCCTACCCAGGCCCAAGCTGAACGGGCCAGGCGGGAGCCGGTCGTGGACGATGAAGTGCCGGGCCCGTCAGGGGCATGTGCGCCACACAACCCACCCGAGCTGCGCCCCCCACGTGGGACTACCCGCCACGCTGATCCTCCTCCTGATGAAGAGGAATCCTACTCCGACGACCAGGAGGACTCTGGTTCTGACGGACCGGAGTACATGGAGGCTGAGGCTGCTGACGCAGACTACGAGTCTGGCCACTACGGCTCAGGATCTGAAAACGAAGATGACAACGTGCAGCTCGTCGGCCATTACGGGTCCCCGCGCTTCGAGGCCCAGCTTCGCGCCACTTTACGCGCTAACGCACAGGAAACGGCGAGCCCACCAACAGCTACGAGCGCGCCAACGGCCACGAGCGCGCCAGCAGCAACCGCGCCAGTGGTTCAACAGCCACCACAGCCCCGCCCTCCTCCTCCACCGATGGAAATGGATCGCTCGGAGTTGATCGACATTTTCAAGAAAGCCACTGCTCGGTGCAACCTTCAATGGCCCCCCGAAGCAGCCCCGGCAGAGACCATCGAAGCCTCGCTATACAGAGAATTCGGCGGCGCCAGGGAAGAGCCTCGAGAGAAGCAGATCCTCCCCCTGCTCCCCAGTTTCATCCACGCTCTGAGCGCGTCATGGGCTAAACCAGCGACCTACTCTTTTCCCCAAGCCCAGAAGAGGGACCTGGGGTGCGCCGGGACAAAGGAGGCCGGACTGGAGGGCATGCCCGGCATGGATAAACGGATGGCAGCTCACCTCCTGCGCCAAGAGGAGGCTCGAGGAGACAAAGATCCCACTTTTAAAGATCCAAATGAAAAGGAGCTGTCCAGTTTCACTAGAAAAGCCTACTGGTCCATGACGCTCAGCGCCAAAGCCATTAATGCTGTCTCCCTGCTCCAGGGCTCCACGTCTCATCTCCTTCGAGACATGGGCGATGCGCCGACGATGGAACAGCTGCTCGAGCTCCGTAGGATCCACAAGGAGACCCTACTCCTCTCTGAGTATAACGCCATGATGTCGGGGAGAGCTATGGCTTTCCTCGTCACCCTGGAGAGAGGCAGATGGCTTAATCTCTCCCCAAAATTCCAAGATAGAGCCGCTACTCTGGACCAGCCTGTCCTACAGTCCAACTTGTTTTCTGGCTCCCTGCCCGACATAACTGCTCGCCACGAGCAAGATTGCAAGCAGAAGGAAGCGCTCAGGGCATACATGCCTACGGGGCCCGCCAGACCGTCTTATTCGAAGAGGGCATACTACGACAGGTCCAGGGACAGCCGCGACAGCCGCGACTACAGCAGGGACCGTGCCCCTAGGCGCCAGTTCAAGTCCCCCGAGGCACCGAGGGCGCCCGGCCCGCCTGGCCCACAGCAGCAGCCCCGCAAGAGAGACGGATCTCGCTATCGGAAGCCATCCTCCTCCCCCGCGGGACGTGGACGCGGACGTGGCGGCGGCAACAGGGGCGCCGATGTGAGCCAGCAGCGCAAGTAGTGTTCAGCTCTGCCTCCGGGGAACGTCGAGGGTTTCCGTTCCCCGCAGAAAATGTGTTCGGACAAAGTGTTCTTTCCCATGTCGGCACGGCGTAGGAGCCACGGGCTTAACGCCGAGGAGGACGTTAAAATTAAAAAGGTTTGCCAAGGACATAAATGTTCAATGTCATGCACCTTATACAGGGAGTGTTTACAATGCACCGCACTTTATAAAGAGAAAAAATGTGACGATGAATGCCCTTCCTCCCATGTTCCCTCCCCCGACTGTGTGTGCAATAAATATGTGCAAAACATATCTGCCGCCTCATTGCATGAATCACAACGATTATTGCATGAACGAGAACCTATGTCTGAATACAGTAAAAATGCATGTCTCTGTGAATCCGCTGCCGCGCAGACTGATAAAACGGTCAGCGGCAGAGGATCTCAGCGCCAGCACGATGATAAAACCTCCCGAAGGCGTTATCATCGTGGAACAGGACCGCCACGTAAAAATGTACAAAAGTTTACTAATAGCAGAACTTTCGAGCGGTCCCGCTGGCAAAATCCCCAGGATGTCCCCTGTCTGTCCACTAGAGGGTATCACAATACAGCAAAACGACGCCGTGTTGAATATGAATCCTTTGACACAGTGTCTCCCAAAATGGATGGAATGCGGTGTGCATCCATGGGTGCTAAACACTATAAAGAACGGGTACAAACTGCAGTTTGCAGCAGAGCCACCCACGTACAGCGAAGTGATATTCTCTCAAGCAAATGGACAGGCAGCCGACATTCTGCAGGCCGAAATAATCTCCCTATTGAGCAAGAATGCCATTCGGGAAGTTCCCCTAAATCAAAGTCGAAACGGCTTCTATTCAAGGTATTTTTTGGTGAAAAAGAAGGGAGGGGGTGTGCGTCCAATACTGGATTTACGAGCACTCAATCGGTATCTGAAGGTTTTCAGCTTCAAGATGCTCACGAATGCGGCCCTATTACGCATGATGCGTCCAGGGGACTGGTACACGTCACTGGACCTCAAAGATGCATACTTCCACATCCCAATATACCACGCGCATCGCAAATTCCTTCGCTTTGGGTTCAGGGGAAAGGTGTACGAGTACCTCGTTCTACCGTTCGGGATGTCGTTGAGCCCGCGCGTATTTGTGAAATGCGCACAGGCTGCAATAGCTCCCCTGAGGCAGAAAGGAATAAGAATTGCGTCGTACATCGACGATTGGATCATTTGCGCAGGCTCGGAAGTAGAGGCACAACAACACACAAGCATGGTCTTGAGTCACGTGACGTCGTTGGGTTTCAGCGTAAGTTACGCAAAGAGCGTACTGATACCGGCAACATCTATCGATTTCATCGGGATGTCGCTGGATTCGACCTCTTTCACCGCCCGTCTCTCGCTGGACAGAGTGAACAACACCCTGTCTTGCTCGAGGTCTTTTCGGAGGGGACACAGAGTGTCTTTCAAGACGTGTCAACGGATGGCGGGGCTCATGGCGTCTGCTACAGCCGTGTTACGGTTAGGGAGGCTGTACATGAGACCTTTTCAGAGGTGGATGCGTTCGCTGGGGATTCCCAACTCACAACGTCATCGCATGGTCACGGTCGACGCGGAATGCACGACAGCTCTCCAACGGTGGAAAAACAGGTATTTCCTTTCCGAGGGGGTGACCATGGGGTTAGTTGCGTCGAGGAAGATAATTACCACGGACGCCAGCCTGACGGGCTGGGGCGCCACTTACGAGGGCAGAGCCGCCAGAGGCGTGTGGGACAGCAGTCTGCGGTCCGCACACATAAACTACCTGGAGCTGTTGGCTGTATTTCTAGCTCTACGACATTTCGAGGTGTTTATAAGGGACTGTCACGTCTTGGTCAGGACGGACAACACAACAACGATGTATTATATAAACAAGCAGGGCGGGCTGCGATCCCGCTCGTTGCACGCATTAGCGGAGGAGCTGATACTGTGGTGCGATGCGCATTTGAGGTCGATCAGAGCCTCCCACGTCCCGGGAGTTCAGAACCGGGGAGCGGACTTGTTGTCCAGGGGACGTTGCCACTACGCGGAGTGGTCCCTACACGATGTTGTGGTGGCTCAGCTGTGGGACAGATTCGGCCAGCCAGTGGTGGATCTGTTTGCCTCGGAGGAGAACGCGAAATGCCCGCGGTTCTTCTCCATAATGGGACAGAGCCCTCTGGGGCTAGATGCGTTAGCACACGAATGGCCTCGAGGACTGCTTTATGCGTTTCCGCCGTTGTCCCTGATACCTCCAGTTCTGGACCGGGTGAGGACACAACGCCTAGCGGTAATATTAATAGCCCCGGCGTGGGGTGCGTGGAGATCGGAAATAGCGCCCCTTCTGTACGACCAGCCATGGCGTCTCCCAGTAAGGAGGGACCTCCTGACCCAGGCAGGGGGTCAGATCTTCCATCCTCGGCCAGGAGACCTAGACCTTTGGGCCTGGCCCGTGAGAGGCTGAATTTAGACACAGTGGGTCTGCCTCAGAGTGTTATTGACACTATTCAGAGTGCTAGGGCCCAATCTACCAGGGACACATATGATGGTAGATGGTGCGCGTTTGAGAAATGGTGTGTGCAGGAGCGTGTGGTTCCTTTTCAAGCACCAGTGGGGTCTATCCTCTCTTTCCTGCAGAGCCTGATGGACAAAGGCCTGTCCTACAGCTCTATAAAGGTTTATTTGGCGGCAATATCAGCCTGCCATGTGGGTTTTGGCAATGACACCGCATGGATGCACCCTTTAGTGCGCAGATATATGAAAGGTGCCTTCCGCCTCCTCCAAGTGCCAAAGTCGCTGGTCCCAGCATGGGATTTGGCTGTGGTGCTAGATTCTCTGTCTAGGCCACCGTTTGAGCCATTAGAGTCAGTGAGTTTGCAGTTCGTGTCTATTAAGACAGCTTTGTTATTGGCGCTGGTGACCGCGAAGCGGGTCAGCGATATTCATGCTTTCTCAGTGAGCGAGGAGTGCACTCGTTTTTCTGAAGATAAAACGAGAGTGGTTATGAGTACTAATCCAGCCTTTTTGCCTAAGAACCAGCTGGCTACCTGTGTACCGGTGGAGCTGGTGGAGTTCTGTCCGCCTCCTTTTGCCTCCGATGAGGAGGAGAGGAGGCACAATCTGTGTCCAGTTCGTGCGCTCCGGATCTATTTGGATAGGACACGGCCGCACAGGAAGACAGATCAGTTGTTCGTCTCCTGGGGGAAAAAGACCCTAGGGAAGTCTATTACTAAGGTGAGAATCTCGCAATGGATAGTTGAGGCCATTGAGCGTTCTTACTCATGTAAAGGGTTGCAGCCTCCCATCCATGTGAAGGCACACTCCACTCGGGGAATGGCGACATCTTGGGCCCTTTCTAAGGGCGTGTCGATCCAGGATGTGTGTACCGCGGCAAGCTGGGGTTCTTCCTCAACTTTTGCTAGGTTCTACAGGTTGAACGTGACTGCAGCGCCGGTGGCGCGTGCAGTTCTTAGTGTTGCCTGAAGTTAGTTTTACACCAAGCACCACATTTGCTTTTTACACTGGGTTCCGGACAGATTTTATCTGTCGGTTCTTTCTGTTAGACCGCATAAGGCATGTCTCATGACTGCCAGGTCATTTCATTGGGTTATAGCTGCCCGGGGTGGCAGTAAATAGGCCCTCCCTACCTCACAGGCGATAAGTCGGGCCTTCGGGCTTGAACTTGGGGACACAATAAGGGAGTTTATCATGTCTCCTAATGCAAGTTCCCTTGTGCAGTTTAACTTAAATTATCTTCAGGTTACGCAGGTAACCCAGGATAATTAAGTAAACAAGCAAGGGAACTTGCCAAGACACCCTTCTTGTGAACTTTGCTTCATGAGAAGGCTTCACTGGTCAAGTGAGGTCAATGGGTGGAGCCCGCTCTTATACCCTCGGAGCGGGGGAGGGACCGGGGCTCCCCATTGGTCCTAGACCCAGTCAATCATTTGCCTGTGAGTGTATGATAGAATGCTTCTGTGGATTATGACGAAGTCACATCCTCCTAATGCAAGTTCCCTTGCTTGTTTACTTAATTATCCTGGGTTACCTGCGTAACCTGAAGTTGTTTTTTGTTAGCATATGCATTCCATATATTCAGCTTATGCATTCCATATATTCATAGAGCTAAACAACACAATTGCTCGTGTGACATCATCAAACTGCGACAGGAGCACTCCCTGTTGAGTGAAAGATTCTATATTTATGGAAGAACTAAGATACTGACAGCGTTTTTATTTGTTTATTTTAGTTATATATGGCAAGTATAATGTTTTAAGCCATATTTGTGTTATTAGCCAGGGATCCTTTTAAAACAGTCTTCCATCGCTGTTGTTGGTCCGTGGTTGTCTGGCACAGACGGAGGAGGAATCACTCAGACGTCCATACACTTCAACAACCGGAACACAACTGACTAAAACTGGCGGGCTGACCCGAACTTACCCAGAACCCCCTCTAGACTGAGGCCCAATCAGAACGCTTCAGGTTGAGTAAACAACACACATTATAGGCTGAACGCAGCACAAGAACAGTTTATAGGTTGGCAATTGTTCCCTCTTTACAATAGTTTTATGGATTTGTTTACTTACTGAGTGGCGGGCCACGCATTTGTGTGAAAATGCCCATAACTACTTAATATTACTTAATACTTAATATTTCACCAAAAACAGGGAAGAACTCCCACCACACCACTTGGACATTATTTCATACAGCTTTACTTAAATATAAGGGAATCTATAGAGCCCCCAAGGAACGCACTAGTCAACTAAAAGTATGTTTTTTTTTTTGCCAGAAATATCAGGTTATACATGATACATCTGATATTCTCACCCAAGATATAATTCTAGAACAAGGAGGTAAGGGTTCAATCAGCCAAAACCCGGTGAGTTGTCTCAACAACACCAGTCTGTTATCCCACCTATTACATGGCTTAATATATTGATAAACAACTTATAATTGACAAAAATAGTACATAACAAGGCTGCATTTATTTATCTACAGTTGTAGGCTTTACGTTCGTTCGGACTGGTCTGTTGTTGTGACATAGTTGACCGCTCACGTGACCAGAACGCTGGCTTCTGATTGGAGCATTCATTTCAAACCATGTAATAATTGTTATTTATCTGCTTGCATGCTAACGTATTGTGTTGTTGTTTATAGCCTCTGCTGGACATGGCCCTGGCTGGGCTGAAGAACCGCTCTTCAGGGGAGGAGGCCATGGTGCTGGCCCTCAAAGCCCTGGGGAACGCGGGTCACCCAGGCAGCGTGAAGACCGTCATGCGCTTCCTCCCCGGAGTGGCGGCCAACCCCGTGGAGCTGCCCCCCCGCGTGCTGAGTGCTGCCGTGCAGGCTCTGAGGCTGCTAGCTGCCAGGGACCCCCACAATGTAAGAACACTGGAAATCTGGGATGACTGTAATGATCATCAACTCTATTATGCCTTCACTTTTACAAATTGTCCAGGGGAAAAATATAAATCCCAATTTACCGTATTGTCCTGAATATAAGGCGACCCTGATTATTGGAGATTGGACATTCCTGGAATGAGTAATGTTGCTAAACATGTGGGTTACGGTTACATGCCTGCATTCTGACATGAATCCATCAACCCTTGCTTTTGAGGGTCACTATGCCCAGATTCTGAAGATATGGGCTCTCACAAAACCTGTTGATTTGGTGGAGAATGTAAACTGATTCGCTTTTTTCAAGGGATGTCCTCATAAACCGGTGCCCCGTGTGTTGAAACACAGTCCAGTGGGTCCGGGCCTCGGCCTGTACAAATTGTTAGATTTTGGCCCGTCATGACTAAATGACATCACTCTAAAGCTTATGTCTCACCCAGTGTGGAGTAGAGTTACGGCTCATTCAGAGTTTAGAATTTCGGTGAGCACCGCGACCACCGCTATTCATAGTCCACTACCAGCACCTCACCCCACCCCACCCCTCTCCCGTTCTCCTCGCATCCGTCGTTGAGATTTAATGCATTTGTCATAAAAAATTGCTGGGTCAAACGCATCTTCGGATTTTCTTCTCATCTCTGTGCTCTTGTTGTTGTTCCTCTAGGTCCAGGACATTACCTTGAGTCTGTTTGTGCAGTCAGCGCTGCCTGCAGAGATCCGCATGCTGGCGTTGATGATCCTGTTCGAGACCAAACCCCCGCTGGCCCTGGTGACCACGGTGACCGCACACTTACACCAGGAGAAAGACCTGCACGTTGCCAGTTTTGCGTATTCCCTCATGATGGGCTTCGCACGATCAAGCACTCCCGACAATCACTTCCTGTAAGCTCGAAAAAATGCAACTGATATTTTACATTTTTTTGATGATGACGATGGTGGTGATGATTTAACCCAGGGGTTTTCAAATCGGTGGTCCCTGAGAGGATTCCAGGTGGTCCCCATGCCGGCTAAATGATGGAGAGTTGGTTAACCGGATGTAACTCTTTGAGAGTGTAAACATGAAACCAAATGGACCCTTGCGGGTCCATTTGGTTTCATGTTTACGCTCTCAAGAGTTAAAAATTTCACCATCTGAATCAGTTCAAGTCTACACAACTAGAGAAAGTAGAAGATTACATTTTGGTTTTCATGTTTGACTGTTTTGTTTCCCGAATCCAGCCTGGAATTGTGGACAGCTAGAAAGCAGGGAAAGACACAGAGGCAGAGTGCAATGACTGCCTTCAAGACAAATTTATCTTGTGTTGTGCAAAGGAAATCTTTAGTTTTGGGGTCTGTGTCATCAAATGGTTCTGTGGCTCAAATTCTGAGTAAATAGTGGGCCCTAGGATCAAACAGGTTGAAAGTCCCTGCTCTAATGTGACTCTGGTGTGGTGAGCATTGGGGCATCAGGGTAGGTTAGAACTGCGGTTCTCAAAGCGGCGTCCAGGGACCCTCCAAGGACCCTCAGTGTCCGTTAAGTGGATTCCAAATGACCCTTACAGTCATGTAGAGTGTGTAGGACATGGAACCAAATGGACCATGCATGAGGGTTCATTTGTAATTATGGGGATACTTGAAATCAAAGAACCACTAGTTAAGATGGAATGACTTGAAGTGGACCCTAGGAATGGGCATTGAAGTACAGGTAGCTGAAATGGAGATACTATAGCACAGAGGAGGGGATTTGTAGCAAACAGGGCCAGATCTAGGCATGGGCTAGGGGGGGGATACCCCTCTAAATGCTCAGACTGCCCCACCAAACACAATGGTATGCAAACAAACAACCCCAATTTCAAAGGTATTTCAAATTGCTGATAATTAAAATGTTTTCTACTGCTGCTAACCAACTACAATTGTCACACCACTAAACCAACATTTCATCATCCAAAACAGCCAGACCTTTATAGCTTTATCCATGCTGCATGCCTGTTGCAACTTCGACAACTGGTGTTATTGTTGATGCTTTAATATTTGCCTAATAAAAGTCCTGAAAAAAGTCCTGAAGTACTGAAAATGGCAGGGGAGGATTATCCAACGAACAAGTTGCACCCCAGGCCCAGGGGCCCCTGAGCTAGGGGGGCCCTGAGGTTGAGTGTCTGTGTGACCGCTAAGAGGCTCAAGCTCAGGGGGTTAACAGTGAATAACAGTGGCGTACGCGGTCCTTCTCACTGTCATTTGCAATGGGCTTATTATTCGTTTTGTCTCAATAAAATGACCCCGGAAGTCGAAGTACTAAACCATCATGATATGGAACATCACTGCAAGTGTTTGCATTCATGTGCCTGTTTATTATTTTCAAGCAATCCCTTGCTGTAAATTCTGCTGAAATGCAGGTGAATATCACATGTCTATATATGTCATAATTGATTGATATGCGTGTGTGCAGACACTATGCGCCACGTGGGGAAAAAAATCTTCTGGTGTAGGGGAGCCCAGGGGCCCATAATTTCTAGATCCGTCTCGCCCCCAAGCCACCCCATACCATTTTCACCTGCCCCCTCCCCCCCAATTGGGAAATGTTACACCCGCGCCTGTCTAGCAATACGTTTTTACATGCTTTTACTGTACATGGCCAGAATAGTCATTATATCATCGGCAGGGAGGGCTGGAGCAGGAAGAGCAAGAGCAGACGATGACAGTTACTGTCTGACTTACAAATCTTTGCCATTAACGTTTTATTTTATTATTTTTTTGGACCCTCAGCTCAACAGCCTGCAATGTCGCCGTGAAGATCCTGGGCCATAAATTTGGCCGTCTGAGCTATCGGTACAGCAAAGCTGCTCATCTGGATTGGTTTAACGGTCTGTTCAAATGAAATGAATGAGTCATGATAGGAGTTGCAGGAGAATTTAATACAATATAATGCCAGTTTCAGGATTTCTCATTTTATGACCGTTCAAATGTCTCTTTCAATCCAGACAACTTCCTAGTTGGCACGGCCACAGAGGTCTTCATGTTGAGGAGTTTCACCAGCACCTTGCCAACGGAGATCACGATGAAAGGAAAATTACATTTCATCGGAAGAATTCTGCAGCTTTTGGAGGTACAGTCAGTGCAGTGTTGCCAACTTGGCACATTTGTCGCTATATTTAGCTTTTTTTTCCAGACTCCCCAAGAGCGCCAAAATTAGTGAAAAACTCCTGGTGGAAAATCTAGTGCTTTTTTGCTTTGTGAGTTGGGGTGAAATTAGCCTCGACACCCAGGCTTTCATTTTCGTTCGCGTTGCGCGAAAACGGAAAGCCTGGACTAACCTGTTACACGAAGTGGCCTTGAGGGGGGAGTCAACCTTCCGGGGTGGGCGTCGCTCTAAATGATGTGACGTAGAACAGCAGTGGACAGGCGCGGGAGGGGCCGGGGATGACGACACGTTAGTGAGATCAAATCAGAGCACAGCTCATCTGCCGTGTGGATCCCACGGCACCCCGCCCCCCCAAGGCCAAAATCATTGAGGGCTAGACCAGGCTAGGGTGAAATTGGTTGGCAGGCGCCAGAGATAAAACCCTCGTTTTTCACTATTTTCCCTCCTATGATAGAGTTCTACTTCCTTCCTATTAAGGACCATTGGTAACCAAATGGACCCTTATAGATCTGTAACTCTTGAAACCAAATGGACCCGTAAGGGTTAAATTATATTTAAACATCTCAATTACCTAATTTTCAAGGATCTGCACATTTAGAAAATCTAGAAGAATTGTTATTTTGACCAACGTTTTACCAGTTATTTCTCCTAAATTAGTCAGAGAGCCTAAACTCAACATCAAATGTGGATTCTAGTGCATTTTGGAAGTGCCACTAGTGCATTTTGGATTTTGGCAGTTGGCAACACTGTCTGGTACAGTGGAGTGGAGCTCAGTAACGATAATATACAGTGACATCATGTAAGTTATGTCAAAGTTAATGTGTCTCCACCGTCTGTCACATTATGACTACTCAATTTATAATTCATTTTAAAGGTGGGTATCCGCGCTGAAGGAATCCAGGAACTGTTTGCTGGCCCCGTGCCTGCATTCAACGGAGATCTCAGCCTCACTGCCGTCACGGCCCTCGTCCATGTGGTAAGCATTTTCATATAATGTAAAAATATATATAATTCTAATCGAGCCGAGCAGTCCCGCCCCCTGTTGACGCCACCCTTGTTCCAGAAATGGATTCCCCAATCATTTTCCTCATAGACTTTTCGAAAAACGATCTGCATAAAGATGATTATTGCGCAGCGGACAAAGCCAACTCGGGTCTTAACAAATCATGACCACACACGCAATGTCTTTTGGGACAATCAAATAATTTCTAAGATTAAAAAACGAAACAAAAAGTGTTGTACCCTGACGATTTGTTTTGTTCTTGCTAATTAGATATACATCATTTTCGAAAGGTCTATAAGGAAAAGGAATGGGGAATCCATTTCTGGAACAAGGGTTCCCATTCATTTTCCTCATAGACTTTTTTTGAAAATAATTTGATCATCTTGTTGTCTTGGTGACATTTTCAGCTGCAGACCTGGGAGACATTTCCGGAAGACAAGCATCTCCTGTCCGTCTTTCTACGGCTCTCTGGACAGGAGATGGCGTTTGCTGATTTGAACAAGAAGTCCATTGACAATGTCATTAAGGTGAGAATTAACCCCTTAGTGTCCTGAACGCGTTTTGGTGTTTTATCTGTTGAAAAATAGCTCATGTCGCGCCACCGAGTGGCGCGACATGAGCTTGTTGTTCTGCTATTTTTGAAAAATTGTGAAAATGTGCTGCAAATCTCTGAATACATTATTTTGGAAGCAAACATTTTATCTCAATTTTTTCGCTTCTGGGGAACCCCGAGAACAACATGTTTTCAGATGGGGGGGTCTGCAGCCAAATATGGATAATTCTGGTGGTCCTTGGCTAGAAATATGTTGAGCATCACTGACACAGGAGCACAGATTTTTCAGAAAAATTAGAATCTAGTGTCAGAAACTATATAATCTAGTGTCAAAAACTCGATTCTAGCATCAGAAAGTAGATTCTAGTGTCAAAAAGGAGATCCTAGCATCCGAAACGATCATTTAGTGTCAATAACTAGAATCTAGTGTCGGAAACTACTGTAGAATCTAGCGTCAAAAGCTAGAATGTTGCTGCAGCTATAATCTGGTGTCAGGAACTACTGTATGATCTGGTGTCAGAAACTCGAATCGAGGGTCAGGACACAATGGGTTAATCTGTGACCACATTGTACACCTTTCCCAGTTAATATTTGTCGTATTGAGACTTGGAACTAATTGAACAAAACATAACCCCCCTGACATACAGTATGCTACACACTTTCTATAGCACATATTGTATGTCAATGTCGTCCCCAGATAAATAATGGATTGTTGGTAACCAAATGGACCATTATAGATCTGTAACTCTTGAGATCGTAAAATTTCATCAAATGGACCCCTTAAGGGTCCATTTGGTATCATTTTACGATCTCAAGAGTTAAATCGCTTTCAAGAGTTAAATCATATTTAAACATCTGAATTACTGAATTACTTAAATACCGTAAATACCAAATAACAGCCCTTACTCAAACAACCGCCCACTACCAAATAACGGCCCATGTTCCCACATCATTTTGCTTAATAACCGCCTCGTCCAAAATAACCGCCCTCGACCAAATAAGCGCCCATGAGCTGTTAATTGCAAACATATTAATACTATTCTTATTATAGTGTATGGTGTTTGCAGACCTCCTCATTTCTGCATGACGCACCATGCCCTCAGCATCTCGCATGTCACAATGTGACAGCAGTCCTCCACCTCAAAATATCTGTTTAATTCTGTCAAAAACACCCTATGTACAACAATTGTTCAGACTGCATATTCTGTCAAACGTTGTCTGTCTATCTACGTGTTGCGCTCACTGCACGTTTGCAAGCGATTGTTTTAACTTGTCAATACAAGTTGTCAAAACAGTGTATATTTTATATATTGTATTATCTCATTGGCTATAGGTCATGTTTTTATATGACTTCATCAAACAATATGACAAGAGGTAATGGCGTCCTTTTTGTCCTTTTTCCCCGGCGGTTCATATGATTGATTTGAAAAAACTGAGCACCATGTATCCTATATTACAATATTTTCAAAGAAATGAAAAGAATTGTATTCTGACCAACGTTTTGCCAGTTATCACTCCTAAATTGTGGACACACAATGAAAAAAGTCTTTTAGTCCCATTTAGTCTTCTGAAATTCATTTTTGCTCGTCTAGTCTTAGTCGACTAAATATCAAAAACCTTAGTCGACTTAGTCTTTACTCTTTAGTCTTAGTCATAGTCGACAAAAACAACAAAAGCAATGAATGCAACTATTTTTTTTTACTTTCTCAATTTTATTGATATATTTTCTCATTTTTACCATGGAAGCAAAGATTGGTGAGGCTCATAGAACAGGAAACTGAGATTTAATAATACATTTTCTGTTTCGAATGCAGACAGTTTCACATTCACATTTATCTTGCTGTTAAGGAACATTGATTTTTTTTTTTGCAGGTTTGCCTGGAACACAGTCGGGCGGCTCCGGCCCTCGATTTGTACCGATCCTTCTATTTTGGCCCACTTTGTATTTGAGTTTGACATCCCTGTTCTATAGCCCAGTGGTTTTCAACCAGTGGTCCAGGGACCACCAGTTGTCCTTGAGAGGATTCCAGTCCCCAGCTAAATGATATGACCGTTGGTAACCAAATGGTCTCTTATGGATCTGTAACTCTTGAGATCGTAAAATGAATTTTACGCTATCAAAAGTCAAATTAGGCCTATATTTAAACACCTGAATTACCTAATTTTCAAGAATGTTTTGCCAGTTTATCTTTCGTAAATTGTGAACACAAACTTGAAAATCCTTAGTTTTGGGTCCGAGAGACTAAACTCAACATCAAATGGTGGCCTCTGGCTAAAAATCATACCAAATAGTGGGCCCTGGTATGAAAAAGGTTGAAAACCACTGCTATAGCCTACTGTGGGCTCTAAGGTCACACATTTCACCTATCCTGACATGCAGGGGCGGATTGGCCATCTGGAGTACAGGGAGTTTTCCCAGGTCAAAAACATTTTTTTTTTCTTTTTTTTTTTTTTTTTTTTTTTTTTTTTCTTTTTTTTTGAAAAGTCCAAGGCAGGCCAGGGCGCCAGGCCCAGGCCAGGCAAACTAGTGTTTCTATCCTTCAAAAAAGAAAAAGGTGTTAATCTTCTACATGCTCTAGTGTAGACTAAGTTGGGCTAATTCACATGGTGAATATTATAACTCTTGAGGGTGTAAAAATGAAACCAAATGGACCCGCAAGGGTCCATTTGGTTTCATTTTTACACCCTCAAAGAGTTACATCTGGTTAACCAGCTTCCCCCACCAGGGTGGCCTGGCAAAGGCAAAATTGTCCCGGTGGGAAAATATGTGCCAATCCGCCCCTGCCGACATGTCATTATTGTTCAACTGTTTCGCAGGCTGTCACCTCTGATGCCTCCGCAGCCAAAGGAAGCATGGCGTGGCGTATGATAGATGACATACAAAAGGGCATTTCATGGCACAGGACCAAGGCACTGCTGGTCATGGAAACCCGATATATCCAGGCCACCACCCTGGGTCTGCCACTGGAGATCAGCAAGTACCTGGAATCCGTCAATGCCATCACAGTCAAAGGTAAAATGCTTCAAATTCCAAGGCAAGAAACAAGAAAATCCCCAAAGATATTGTAGAAACTATATCAACACATTCTGTATGGGCTGTTTTAAGTTTTATTGTTTTACGTTTTATTGAAAAACCCGCTTTAACGATATGCCAATAAAGCGGGCTATTTTTGAGGAAATTGTGACAACACAGTTCAAATCTTTTAATATTATGTTCTTTCAGAGGGAATATTTTGTAGAATCTATATTGTCTGGTCAAAATCAGTTAACTGACTGAAATGGAATGAAATTTTTTGATTGACTGTTTTGACTACTTCTTCCATTTCTGTACAGCCAAAGCCACAATCAACCCTCCGTTGAAAGAAAATCTGGTTCAGCTTTTGGATTCTGAAATTCGTGTGGAGACAGATGGTTTCATTGGGTAATAATAATATATTCTTTGTGCCATATTTTGTGAAACTTGCATGTTTTGGGGGGAATGCCCGCCTAAATTCCCAACCCACCCCACCAAACATTATGGCATGCAAAACAACCCAAGATATTTCAAATTAAAGTGCTTATTAAAATGATTTGAAACACTACTACTGCTATTAACTAACTACATCTGTGGGCCCACTAAACCAACAGCATTTCATCATTGAAAACAGTGAATCAGACCTGAATCAAACCTTTAGCTTTATGCATGTTGCGTGTCTGATGTTATATTATAACAACTGATGTTATTATTGATGATTAACTTGCCTAATAAGTCCTGTAACCAAAAATGGTATGGGTGCGACTTCATCGCCCGTGGTACGAAGCCCCCCCCCCCCCCCCCCCCCCCCCCCACACACACACACACACACACACACCACACACACACACACACCCATTGGGAAATGTTACATCCGCCCTGCTAGTACAGTAGGTCTCTCATTAATGTTCTGTGTGTAATACAGGCCAGCATACTTGAAACGAAGCACGTTTTATTTTACAGTTCAACCCTGGATTTGTGGGTCTTCCATGGAATCAACACTGATCTCTTCCAGTGTGGCACGGAGCTGAAGAGTAAATTGCCAGTCGCTGTTCCATGGAGGTTTGCCACCAAGATCAACATCAGAGAGAAGAAGTTTGAACTTGACTTTCCCGCTTGCAAAAACGAGACTGAAATCATCTCACTCAGGTATGATGTGCAGGGGTTGACACTAAGGTCTCGGAGGCACTTGCCCATCGGGCAAGTGCAAGTCAGGTTTTACTTGCCCTCAGCTCATGGTCACTTGCCCCCCAAAAATATATTGTAAGTTTTACAGATGTAACTCTTGAGAGCGTAAAAAAAATTCATCATCTTAATTAGCCCAGGTCTACAGGTCTTGATGTGTATGTTAATTTGCCTGTTAATTTGCCTGTTTTGTTTCGCAAATCCAGCCTGGAATTGTGGATAGCTAGAAAGCAGGGAAAGACACAGAGGCAGAGTGCAATGACTGCCTTCAAGACAAATTTATCTTGTGTTGTGTTATAGTGCACTAAGTTTCACACTTGCCCGATTGGGCATACAGGTAGCAGTCTTCACTTGCCCCACCATTTTTTTACTTGCCCCGGGCAAGCGGGCAAGTACTATGTACTATGCAGTGTGGAATAGCTTAAAAATGGAAAGTGACAGTAGATATTGGTTATGCATTCATCGGCAAACAAACTAAATCTAGAGTATCTGGAATAGGAGAGAGTTGCGACACTCCCAGTTGACTCCAGTGCTACGGCCGGAAAGAAACTGCTATTGGCTGAAAAGCATCACATGACCTCGAGTAAGGATTCAAGTTCCAAACAAACCACTCTGGCCATCCAGTGACAGCAGCTCACATGTTTGCAGTTAAATTGACGAAATTATGGCATTTTAGGACATTTTAACGCATTGACAGAACCTCTCGTCACTTCAGTGAATAATGATTTGTTATATAACTCGCTTTAGTTCATTACTTAGAGCTCCAGCCAGTGTGAGGCGCAAGATCAAGGCATGTTGCTACTCTCTCCCTACAGTACACGAGTAAAATCTGGCCATGTTGACTTGCTGCTGTCAGTGGACTTGTGGTTAGAGTGTTCGCCCTGGAACTGGGAGGCCGGGGTTCGATTCCCGGTCGGGTCATACCAAAGACTCTAAAAATGGGACCCAATGCCTCCCTGCTTGGCACTCAGCATCAAAGGGATGGATTGGGGGTCAAAATCAGCTAATGATTCCCGAGCGTGGCAAGCCAGCAGCTCACCGCTCCTTGGAGCTCACCGCTCCAAGTGATGGGTCAAAAGCGGAGAACCAATTTCGCTGCGGTAACGTAGTGACAAATCATGCGACTTTTACTTTTTTGACTCTTTCCATCCCTCAGCTCCGATGTGTTCGCCGTGTCTCGGAACGTTGAAGACATCGCTACGGCCAAGCGGACCCCGATGATTCACAGGGCCGTCGACACGAAGGTCGCTCAAGCAGTGCCTGCAGCCGTAACATCCGAGTCAGAAACGGTACCATTCCATTATACTTAACAGCTCATCCCTATGGGCCTGGATGGAACATTTCCCAATTGGGGGACAGTCAAAAAATGGTATGGGGGTGGCTTCATCGCCCGTGGCGCGAAGCGTCACGGACGATGAAGCCGCCCCCATACCATTTTTGGGTACAGGACTTGTATTAGGCAGGTAAACATCAATAATAACATCAGCTGTTGTTGAAGTTGCAACAGACACGCAGCATGCATAAAGCTAAAGGTCTGACTCAGAGAGTTTTCTGTTTTCAATGATGAAATGCTGTTGGTTTAGTGGTGACACAACTGTTAGTTAGTTAGTAGCAGTAGTAGTGTTTCATATTATTTTAATCATGAGCACTTTAATTTGAAATATCTTTGAGTTGTTTGCATGCGATCATGTGTACTGGCGTGGGGCAGTCAGGGCATTTAGGGGGGCATTGCCCACCCCATGCCCATGCCTAGATCCAGGCCCTGTATCCATAATATATCTGATGTGTAATGTGTAAGATAATGCTCTGGTGCCTTGTTGTCCTTTATCAGATCGTTGCATCACAGACCAGGATGTGTGCTGAAAGTAGCATCTTCGGCGCAGGACTCTGTGTGGAGGCCGGTTTCAAGCGGGACCTTCACGAGGACTACCCCCTGTGCTATTTCCTGGGGTCCACGCATGCTGCCTTTAAACTGGCTCCAGGTAGGAACAGATGAGAGAACTGTGGGTGCCCAGGACTGGATCTAGAGGGGGACAGGCAAACGTGGGCTCTATTTTATTTATGCTAATTAACGAATTAATTGTTATACATTTGAAAAATATATACATTTTAGGGGATATTTTTAAATATAATGAATGTACATGTAATAATCACAAAAATATATTTAGTGCAGTCATTTTACTTACTTTTATTAGGGTTAAAGGCTAAAGGTCAAAGGTTAAAAATCATCAAAAATGGCCAGTCCAGTCCAGAGATTAATTGAAGAGGTTAATTGCAGCCTCTATGGGGGGTATTGTTATGCAAATATCATGACCAATTGCAATGAAATTCTAGACAATGAACACCAACCTTGATATTTATGTGAAAAAACAAAAAAATATACTCACTGATAACATTTTTAAAATAATTAAAGGGTTAATGTTGCTAAAAAAAAAGGAGCACTGGGCCTTCTAGGGTTAAAGGGGAATTCCACCCATTTTATTTATTTATTTTTTTTCCTGAGAGCAATACTAGGGTTCATTTGGTTCCATTTGTACGCTCTCAGAAAAATCCTAAAAGAAACATCATTGACATGGTGAAACACAACGAAGTTGTGTGAAAGGGTGTTGTTTGTCCCAACACTGGGAGTGACTGTTTGCATGTTTTGCCTTGCATTGTTTTATTAATTTTACTTTTCTCCTAATAAAGTTGTCTTTTAACTCTTGCCCCCCTCACGCACACACACACACGCACACACGACACACACACATCTAGAACCATGTAAAGCGTCTTTGGGTACTAGAAAAGCGCTATATAAATTTCAGATATTATTATTTATTATTATTCTAATTCATAATGTGAGATACATGAGAGATGACCCGACCCCGACAGCAGCAGCAGCTGCACTCTCATCTATAAGACACTGCACGTCACAAACTCCATATTTGGGCATATTTGTGCACATTCAAATTCCCATGCACAAGTATTCCAAAATATGGAGTGTGTGATGCATGCACACACGCACAGACTGAAATGGGTACCAGTGAATAACAGTGGTGCACACGGTCCTTGTCACTGTTATAAACAATTACTTTATTTAATGTTGTGTCAATAGAGTATACTCCAAGAAGTCCTAAACCTAATGATATGGTACATTACTGCAAGTGTTTAAACAGTTTTCAGTTCTTTGGCCTAGTTATGTTGGCTGTTTATTATGTTAAGCAATCCCTTGCTGTACTGTAAATCATGCTGAAATGCAGGCAAGTATCGTAGATCTATATGCCACTATCAGCCTCCCAGGGGGCCATCATTTCTAGATCTGTCTATGGGCTTACAATAGTAATCTCGCTCATTGTGTTCTCAACAATTACGTTGAGTGCCCTGCATACATTGGGCTCCATTTTTGTTACCATCTAAACCCCTTATCCTAAATCCCTTAGCATTTTTTTTTTACTATTTTAAAAAACGTTTTGAAATTCTCTCAAGGACCAACTCAGTGGCCTTGTGGTTAGAGTGTCCGCCCTGAGACTGGGAGGCTGGGGTTCGATTCCCGGCCGGGTCATACCAAAGACTCTAAAAATGGGACCCAATGCCTCCCTGCTTGGCACTCAGCATCAAGGGTTGGATTGGGGGTAAGACCCTGCGTCATACTAGCGTCATGTCCAGGGGGTGTACTTGTACATCAAGCTGCCTCACGCTACAGAAACAGGAGATAGGCTCCTGCCCTATGGGCCTCATGGCTCGGCCTAGCCTCATGACATCATGGCTAGGCAAGGCTTACTTACTTTTTTTTTTTTTATTGACACATTGTGAGCACGTAGACTGGCCACTCAAACGATTGAAAAATGTTCTTTTTAAATAGTTTAAAAAGGCAAAGAAGTTGAGGGATAAGGGGTTTTAGCGGTGACGAAAATGGAGCCCAATGTCAAAACCAGACTTCCCTTTTTAACTTCTTCCATCCTCCATTTCAAACGTCAGCCCACGCTGTCAAACCCGTCGACAAGATCCACATTGAGGCGAACGCTGGACCCAACGCCACCACACACCCCGTGAGCGCTGGACCCAAAACCACCAACAACCCAGTGAGCGCCGGACCCAAGACCACGCACTCGGTGAGTGCTGAGCCAAGGGCCACCACACACCCAGTCAGTGCTGGACCCAAGAGCCCCACACAGCCAGTGAGCACCGGACCCAAGTCCACCACACACCCAGTAAGCGCCGGACCCAAGGATACCACACACCCAGTGGGCGCCGGACCCAAGACCACCACACACTCAGTGAGTACGCAATCTTAAGTACTAGTGTCCTCGCACTAGTACCAGTGGTGAGCACTTGAGATTGTCACTGTTACCACCTGGCTGCTCCTTCACTACCATGGTGGTACCACTTCACTGCAGTGGTAGCACTTTTCACACTTCACAAAACATTTCCCGATTGGGGGGGGGGGGGGGGTGGCATGAGGGTTTGGCAGGTTATTTTGCATGCCATCATTGCCAGCATTGCCCAAGCCCAATTGCCCAATGCCCATGCCTACTGTAGATCTGGAAATAATCAGTGCGCGTGTGCGTGTGTGCGTGTGTGTGTGTGTGTGTGTGTGTGTGTGTGTGTGTGTGTGTGTGTGTGTGTGTGTGTGTGTGTGTGTGTGTGTGTGTGTTTCACAGGAAGCCACAGGGAAGCTAAGCATCCCTCCTAACAACCACACCAACAGGGTCATCAAACAGGCTCACCAAAGCCAGCAGCACGACATTAGAGAAGTAAATTATTCCCTTAAAATGCTTGCTAAAGAACACATTTTCTTGTCCACACACATCACTCCAATTATGCCAGATCATTGCTGTAGCAAAGTTCATGTATTATTATGCCACATAGATATACTGTATATAGAGGCTAGATGGCTCAAGATGGACTCTCTGATAGCCTTACGGTCTTGCATTTTTGAGGATTTCCGAAAAATGTCGAAATTTTGAAAAACTGGTTCAGTTGAGTGTCTGACTGACTGAAACGTCTTGCTTCAGTCAGTCAGTGATACACTATACTCCATGGCAGCTCAAACAAAAATACTCACAACTCACTCAAATCTTGACGGATCGATTTACAAAATTGATTGCATTATAGTTATTTAAAAGGTCGGCTTGAATGAATGCTCCAATTAGAAGCCAGCGTTCTGGTCACGTGAGCGGTCTCGCATACGTCACAACAGTAGACATCCTTGTGTGGCCTACACAACTGCAGTTAAACAAAAGCAGCCTTGTTAAGGATGGGATTCTGATTCGTCGGGTGTTATCCCTTACATCTATTATGCCAGATGACACTCGAGTCAATCTACTCCAGTTTGGAAACCACATAAAGCAGTGGTTTTCAACCAGTGGTCCAGGGACCACCAGTGGTCCTTGGGAGGGTTCCAGGTGGTCCCCTGCAGCTAAGTTGGTTAACCTAGATGTAACTCTTGAGAGCGTAAAAAATGAAACCAAATGGACCCGCAAGGGTCCATTTGGTTTCATTTTTTAAGCTCTCAAGAGTTAAAATATTCATCATCTGAATTAGTACCGCATAATTAAGAAGTCTACACTGTTTTGTTTGCAAAATCCAGCCTGGAATTGTGGACAAAACCAAAATAAATCTTTAGTTTTGGGGGTCTGTGGGGCTAAAATGTTATCACATGGTGGTCCGTGGCTCAAATGCTGAATAAATGGTGGTCCCTGGTATCCAAAAAGTTGAAAACCACTGGTATAGGGTTAGGGTTAGAAAAAAAAAATAGTTATTTTCTGGAGAGAATCACTGTGAGCTGCTGTGTGGTTTATTGTATTGTTTTTGCTAATAGAAAGAATGATATAGTTGAATCAAGCAGTGCTATTGGTCTAAGTTTTGATAAATGACCAAAAACACTATGCCAGGACCACATACTGTACACCACGACAACTCATGAGTGACCTGGTTTTATCTTTCGTACAGCCTACTACGACTCCATCAAAGCGCGTGCAGTCGACATCCGAAGCTGTGCTCAACATCAAAGCCCTGGCTGTGAGCGGCAGCGCCAAGCCTGACGGCTATGACACGGTGGTCTACTACATGCCCAAGGACCCCGTGGACAACGTCCAGGTGATCACCTCCCAGGTGTCAGACGAGACCAACTGGAAGATGTGCATGGACGCAACAGTGAACTCATGCCAGGTTAAAGCCATGGTAAGTAACAACGCACAGGAAAGGACAATGGGTGCAATTCCCGATCGCTGTGGTGTATGGCAGGGGCGGATTGGCCATCTGGAGTACAGGGAGTTTTCCACCTAGTGGCCTGGACAGGTTTTTTTTTTTTTTTTTTTTTTTTTTTTAAAGTCCAGGTCAGGCCAGGGCGCCAGGCCCAGGCCAGGCAAAATAGTGTTTCTATCCTTCAAAAAAAGAAAAGGTGTCCTACACCAGAGCCATATTCCCGTTCACTCCTGTGCGCCAGGGCACTGCCTCGCGCTGCTGGAGGCAGTGTTGCCAACTGCCAAGATCCAAAATGCACTAGTGGCACTTCCAAAATGCACTAGAATGCGCTAGATGCTCGCCTGGAACATACAGATCAAAATGACCATTAATCTTCTACATTCTCTAGTTGTGTAGACTAAAGCCCCATTCGCACGGGATTAGTATTACCCCAGGACCTCAGGTAATTGGAAATTACCCCCCGACGTCTGTGTTTCACAAGGGCGGATTCGCACTGGATAAGCGATGTCTGTGTTTTACTTGAAATTACGGACATATGTAATAGGGCTGAAGACCTACA
The DNA here is from genome assembly GCA_039105355.1 of Benthosema pterotum. NCBI lineage: Eukaryota > Metazoa > Chordata > Actinopteri > Myctophiformes > Myctophidae > Benthosema > Benthosema pterotum. The sequence goes on from CM076979.1 coordinate 49,955,969, forward strand.
CACACTATATAGTTAGTTGCATTACCATATGTTTATTAATATTATATTAAATGTGAAAGTATTTATTATATAAAAGAAGTATTAAAGTATTTATATTCATTATGAAAACAATAAAATAATTCTGATTCTGATGCCGGTGAACGTGATCACATTGCGTCCCAGACCATCGGATGAAGTGGAGTTGCATATCATTTATAATATCACATCTTTATAAGTAAAGAAATAACGCGCCTCAAAAGTGCTCTTGTACATCGCGTAAGATACGATGATTGAGGCTTGACGAACAAATATTTGGTATGGGCATTTAATAGCCTACTATTGATTGCAGCTGTGTTTCCAGTTCATCAATGCAAACGAAGCGCTGTTGACTACGCATGTTTTAGTCGCTGTCTGACATGACAACAAGTCACGGGATGCAGGTTATATAACTTATTTTGTATATATTGTAATATTGTAATATCAATAGCCTCGGTGGACATGGGGGGGAGAGACAGACAGAGAGAGCGCTGGTGTGTTTTTTTTTTTTTTTTTTTTTTTTCTTTTTTTACCTGTGTTGTAAGTTATTTCACATTGCTGAGTGGCCATGTGATGTACAATAAGTTGTAGAACAGGGACAATCTGTCGCGAGGAAAATAAGTCCGTGCAGTATAGGGAATTTCAATGTTCTCTTCAGAAGTTCATATTTTTGCTACTGTAGGCTGTATATTAGACTGTATATCTGATTCAATGAATGAAGGAGGATGCAGCATTCGTGCGGTCCATAGTCCTGAGTCTTGACTGCTCGCATTTAGACCACGTGTCGCCAATATTGTGTCCCGCGGGGCTCCTGTTCATAGCCCCCTCGCTGCATAGTCTAATTATCAGTGATGTTTGGAACTTCAGTCAGCTGTACCCGGGCGTCCCGGGAAACCGGGATCCCGGTAATAAACCCTACGCCGGACCCTTCCAGGCCGACCCAGAGCCGGTCGCGAAGCACCGCCGCGGACAAAGTGCCCCCGGCGGGGGCACAGGGCAGCACGCCCAATGGATTTCTACACACTTTTGCGTCACTGTATGCACACAGATTTCCTCATGAGAACGCTCGTATAGACGCGAAATAATAAGTGAAGACGCGACGCCACTTTTGCGTCTTCTGTTCACATAGTCTCCGTGTAAACGTAGCCTCAGTCTCAGAAGTTTTCGTTTTCGTCTTTTGTTGGGTCCTCTGGTGGATCCCAATCTCCTGTAGGGAGATGCGCCTCCCAAAACGCTGTCCAGAATTTCTAATAACATCGATGCTGCATCCATTGTGGTTGTGTGGTTGGAAATGCGCGCGATAGGAAGAGGAAATAGGCTACTAAACAAAACTACGGGGTCCTAAATAGTCCGCTACACCCCAAATCGAAAGGGAATACGAAACACAAAACAAAAAAAAACTCCATTACACCCCAAATCACCGAGGTGGTCGATTCGCACGGGATAAGTATTACCCCTGGACCCCGGTGTTGGCTGAATTATGGTAGGTAATTTGGCCTGTAATAATTACAGGCCAAATCACAGACATGGTCGATTCGCACGGGATTAAAAACACAGACGTCCTCGGTGATTATTCCATATTACCTGAGGTCCTGGGGTAATACTAATCCCGTGCGAATGGGGCTTAAAGCCCCATTCGCACGGGATACCCCCTGAGAGGTCTACTTTGTATAGCAGCATGCGGTAAGGAACGTTTGTTCGTTGTCCATGTTCCGCTGATTTATTTCTCATTTTTGCTTCCCTTTCTTCAGTGAGCCTACACACCGGATCGTATATGTAGGCTAGTATAGATCTTGTATACAGGCTGAGTGCAACGCTGAATAACTCGAAATCTACAGAGCTATCATTGATTTAGGCTACGTTCACACGGAGACTATGTGAACAGAAGACGCAAAAGTGGCGTAGCGTCTTCACTTATTATTTCGCGTCTAGACGAGCGTTCTCATGAGGAAATCTGTGTGCATACGGTGACGCAAAAGTGTGTAGAAATCCATTGGGCGCGCTGCCCTGTGCCCCCGCCGGGCACACTTTCTCCGCGGCGGTGCTTCGCGACCGGCTCTGGGTCGGCCTGGAAGGGTCCGGCGTAGGGTTTAATACCGGGATCCCGGTTTTCCGGGACGCCCGGGTACAACTGAATTAATTTCCCTCCCGGGAAATCCTCCGGGAGGTAAAAAAAAAAAAAAAAAAAACACCACAGCGCTCTCTCTGTCTCTCCCCCCCATGTCCACCGAGGCTATTGATATTACAATATTACAATATATACAAAATAAGTGATATAACTTGCATCCCGTAACTTGTTGTCATGTCAGACAGCGACTAAAACATGCGTAGTCAACAGCGCTTCGTTTGCATTGATGAACTGGAAACACAGCTGCAATCAATAGTAGGCTATTAAATGCCCATACCAAATATTTGTTCGTCAAGCCTCAATCATCGTATCTTACGCGATGTACAAGAGCACTTTTGAGGCGCGTTCTACCATCGTATCCTCTTGATGTGCAGACAACCTTATTATGCGATATCCAAGACCACATTTGAGACGCGCTGTCAGCTTCTCTCTCTCTCTCTCTCTCTCTCTCTCTCTCTCCTCTCTCTCTCTCTCTCTCTCTCTCTCTCTCTCTCTCTCTCTCATGTGCCGCGTGCCGCATTGCTAATATTTGTGTAACCGGCTTACATTTGTATTTGATATTGTTCATATTTCAACACGAGTCGCCCAAAGCGCCTGCGTTGCCTAGACAACGTGAGCAGAACAGCCAGTAATTTCAAGTAAAACACAGACATCGCTTATCCAGTGCGAATCCGCCCTTGTGAAACACAGACGTCGGGGGGTAATTTCCAATTACCTGAGGTCCTGGGGTAATACTAATCCCGTGCGAATGGGGCTTAAGTTGGGCTAATTCACATGATGAATATTTTAACTCTTGAGGGTGTAAAAATGAAACCAAATGGACCCGCAAGGGTCCATTTGGTTTCATTTTTACGCTCTCAAAGAGTTACATCTGGTTAACCAGCTGCTTGAGGTAGGCCCGAAAGCCTATACCACCCGGCCTGGGCCTGAGCTTACCAAATAATTATCCATAATAATTAAAACCAGTCATCAAGAGCTTCAACTCATGATGAACAGCAGGGACTACAGTAACATTTTTAATTGGGGGGTCAGGTGATTTCTGGACCTTTTGACTTGCAGGTTTTAATTATTCTGGGTAATTATTTGGTAAGCTCAGGCCCAAGGCTGGTGGTATAGGCTTTCGGCCTACCCCAAGGCCCCAGACCTGATTTGCTGCAGCCAATGAGAAGACTTACACCATTCCTGCTACACCACAGCGATTGAGAATTGCACCCAATGACTTTGGGGGAATTGTATTCATTCAGAAATTGTGGGTAGGCTTTTTTTCGATTTGGCAAATGCTTTAATGGGGAATTCCACTCATTTTCAACATTTTACTGTGTCATTAAGATACCCTAGAGATGTTGTCTGGACATAATTAGAAAGTTCCGCCCATTCTGTGTTTCCTAGAAATGGAGGTATTGAAATAAAACACTAACATGGTGAAAGGCAGCTTGATGACATCATCAAGTTCTGTTTCACCACGTTAATGATTTTTCTTTTAGGACCTATTTTTTCTGAGGGTGTACAAATGTTACCAAACAGACCCTGACATTGGTACATTCTCAGGAAAAATGTTGACAATGGGTGGTGTTCCCCTTTAAAGGACAACTTTATTATTATTTTTTTCATACAAGTTCATGTTTTAGGGTTTTATTAGATAACGTAAAAGATGGGTGTGTATTGCTTTTACATATTTACATACAGTCAGGGGTGTAGTGGAGGGGGGGCGCGGGGGGTGGGCATCCCCTCACTTCTCACATCTAAAATATTTTTGGGGCAGAAGTAGGCCTATGTTTTTTGTCTTGTCATTTACTTTTATGGATACAATTGTGCGTTTAAACAATCTTTCTCAATATGCTCTACTTGTTTTAATAGTGTGTCTGTGTGTGTTGCACAGGTGCACGCAAGTGTGCATGCACGTGTCTTAAAGGGGAATGCCGCTCATTTTGAATATTTTACTATGTCACTAATATACCTTAGAGATGTTGTGTGGGCACGGTAAACAGTTAATGAGTTTCCTTTTTTCCGAGAGTGTACAAATGGAACCAAATGGACCCGCTAGGGTCCATTTGGTTCACATTTGTACACTCTCAGAAAAAAAAAAAAAAACATGGTTGGAATTCCACTTTAAGCGGCGTCCCCCCACTTCTAAAAGTACCACTACAACACTGCATACAGTACATATTTGTTTACAAAATTTTAAAGTGATTTATTTTTTTTTTTTAATTACGTACTATAGTCCTAATAAACCACAGGCTCTCATTCGCGCTGCAAGATGAGAGGCCAGAAAACTTGTTCCCCAAAACGACTGACGGAAGTCGGGATTTCCGGTTAGTTAACTTCCACCGGAAGTTGCCATTAGTCACGATGCGGTGCTCCCGAAAACGAATACCCCACGGAAACATTTCATTTCTCCCTTTGTGCTCGCAAAGCTGTTGTAAATGTTTATAAAAGACGAAATCGTGTGCACTCGGCACACTTATACAACTGCTTTGTTCGTTGGAATCATTTTTTTTTCTGAAAATAACATTGAACAAGTCGAGTCACTAGTGAGGACTGAACAGGGTTGTTTCTCTGGGGACAGTAAAATACAGTCACTTCCGCAACTAACGTTCTCAGTCTCAAAAGCGCACCAGTTTCACAGGGTGATTTGGGGTGGGAGGGAGGTGAAAATGGTATGGGCAGGGGTTGACACTAAGGTCTCGGAGGCACTTGCCCATCGGGCAAGTGCAAGTCAGGTTCTACTTGCCCTCAGCTCATGGTCACTTGCCCCCTAAAATATATAGGGGGCATTAAATATACATTCCAGTAAATTTACATTTTAGCACCACGGACAGAGTCACTACAGCTACCATAACAGAAAGCTCATTTCAGCACCACGGACAGAGTAACAGAAAGCTCATTTCAGTACCACGGACAGAGTCACTACAGCTACCATAACAGAAAGCTCATTTCAGCACCACGGACAGAGTAACAGAAAGCTCATTTCAGCACCACGGACAGAGTCTCTGCAGTCAGGTTATACTTGCCCTCAGCTCATGGTCACTTGCCCCCTAAAATATATTGTAAATTTTGCAGATGTAACTCTTGAGAACGTAAAAATGAAACCAAATGGACCCTTGCGGGTCCATTTGGTTTCATTTTTAGGCTCCCAAGAGTTACAATTCATCATCTTAATTAGCCCGGGTCTACACAACTAGAGAATGTAGAAGATTAGGTCATTTTGATGTGAAAGTTAAATTGCCTGTTTTGTTTCCCAAATCCAGCCTGGAATTGTGGATAGCTAGAAAGCAAGGAAAGACACAGAGGCAGAGTGCAATGACTGCCTTCAAGACAAATTTATCTTGTGTTGTGTTTTAGTGCACTAAGTTGCACACTTGCCCGATCGGGCAACCAGGTAGCAGTCTTCACTTGCCCCACCATTTTTTTTTTACTTGCCCTGGGCAAGCGGGCAAGTGTTAGTGTCAAGCCCTGTATGGGGGTGGGTTGTTTTGCACGCCATCATGCCCATGCCTAGATCCGTCATTGTGTGTTCTGTCCACTGTTCTGTCCAACAGGCCCATGTGAGCTGGGGGGCAGAATGCCAGACCTACAACCTGACCATCCAGGCGGGCAGAGCTGCACACCTGCCAGGCTCCAAGCCAGCCGTTCAGGCCTCCGTCCACTGGGCCAGGCTCCCAGACAGCATGCTGGCCATGGGGAGACGGTACGGTACAGTACAGTACAGCAGAGCTTTGTATAAGTTGTTCTGGGTGGATTTTATTCTAAAGAGAGGCGACGAAATGGGGGAATAGGACGAAGGGTAAAGAAGCAATGGGAGGACATTGAAGAGGAGTTAGTTTTAAATTGTTTGTTCGACGACCGTGGGATCGGCAGTCCGGGAGTTTTAATTAGGGATGCCCCGTTACTTTATTGGTATCGGAAATAAATACTGTACTGTATTGGAAAAGTGTCAGAATCGAGGCTTATTTGGCATCATCGGGTGATATTGGCATTGGTATTGGCAAATATGCGAGTCTAACTACAGATCCAACACAGGGTAAGGGTGGTAGTTAAATAAAATGTTGGGCCATGTGGAGTTTGCTATTCCTGATTGGTGGACTTCATAAAGTATCTTTTTATATATATATATATATATATATATATATATATATATATATATATATATATATATATATATATATATATATATATATATATATATATATATATCTTTATTTATATTCTTCTCTGGTATCGGCATTCGGTATCGGCTAAAACATAAATTGTAGTATCGGGATTGGATCGGAAATGGAAAAAAAAGTGGCATCAGAACATCCATAGTGTTCATTGTTACATTCCTTGCTTTCTTTAGTTTTAGGTATTTTTATTTTAGCTATGGTTCGGACAATGCCTATTTTTATCCAATTCCACCAAACTTTTTGGGAACATTTGAGACCCAGTAAAGTAGCTCGCGCACACACACACACACACACACGCACACACACAGCGCACACGCACACGCACACGCACACGCACACACACAGTGTGTGTTACAGAGAGAGAGATAGGTAGAGAACGCTCAGCGTTAACATTCATGACATTCATGAAAATGTGCGCATTATGTCTAAATGAGCTTTCCGCCTCTCCTTCCCCTCCTCTTTCCCCTCCAGGATTGAGCGCTACATCCCCGGCATGGCGTACCTGCTAGGATTCTACCAGCAGGACGTCACCAACACCGTACAGGAGGTGTCTGCTCAGGTGGTGGCATCCTCTGCAGACAGCGTGGATGTGAAGATCAAATTACCAGAGGTGGAGTAGCTATTACAATACAGCGGATTCTCTCTCTCTCTCTCTCTCTCTCTCTCTCTCTCTCTCTCTCTCTCTCTCTCTCTCTCTCTCTCTCTCTCTCTCTCTCTCTCTCTCTCTCTCTCTCTCTCTCTCTCTCTCTCTCTCTCTCTCTCTCTCTCTCTCTCTCTCTCTGTTTTATGCATAAATCATGAAGCCACACAGCCAGGGGCGGATGTAACATTTCCCAAATGGGGGGTGGGGGGGGCAGGATGGTATGGGTACCATCCCGTTTTCGGTTACAGGACTTTAATTAGGGCAGGGGTTTTCAACATTTTTGACACCGGGGACCGCCATTTAGTCAGCATTTGAGCCACGGACCGCCATTTGTTTGATGACATTTTAGCCCCAAAGACCAAAAACTAAAGAATGCTTTTGGTTTTGTACACAATTCCAGGCTGGATTTGTGCAAACAAAACAGTGTAGACTTCTTAATTAAATAGTGCTATTTCAGATGATGAATATTTTAACTCTTGGGTTTCATTTTTACATTCTCAAGAGTTACATCTGGTTAACAAACATTTAGCCTGGGGACCACCTGGAACTCTCTCAAGGACCACTGGTGGTCCCCGGACCACCTGTTGAAAACCCCTTAATTAGGCAATTAAGCATCAATAATAACATCAGTTGTTGTTGAAGTTGCAACAGACACGCAGCATGCATAAAGCTAAAGGTCTGACTCAGAGAGTTTTCTGTTTTCAATGATGAAATGCTGTTGGTTTAGTGGTGACACAGCTGTAGTTAGTTAGTAGCAGTAGTAGTAGAGTTTCAAATCATTTTAATTATATTAGAATTATATGTTTGGTGGGGCAGACTGGGCACCCCCCCCCATGCCTAGATCCGCCCCTGCACGCACCACAGCTTGGCATTGAATCGATAGTGACAGCGGTAAGGTATTTACATTTTTTCTCTCCTTGCCATTTGCATGTGTGTGTGTGTGTGTGTTATCATTAGTACACGCTGCAGCGCCAGGCTGTACCCACCGTGCCACTGGCAGGCTTCCAGGACGATCCGCCGCACCACCCAGCAGCCAACACAACACTGGCTGGCACTGGCTGTCCATGAAGACAAGTAAGCCCAACTATATTCACTGTAAAAACTTTTTAAATTTTATTTTATTGTGTGCCGTTTCTTAAAGGGGAACTCCACCCATTTTAGCAACATTTTACTATGTCATTAACTCATTCAGCGCGATCGGATTTTCTTTGTTTTCTTTCCACTGCCGCGGCTCAAACCAGTTCGATCGGTAAAAAAGCCCTTATTTTGAAGCTCAGATCTCCTAAACAGGATGTGCTGTTTCTGTTATGCTGTGTCTGTTGTCTTGCCTAATCGATCATCTGGCGATGTACCCAAAAACATCCGGGTCACAAGTCAGGAAGAGCTGTGTAGCCCTGGCTGCTTAACCCATGCGCCAGCGACATTGAGGGGGCAAACCGGAGGAGAGCCGTTTGAATGCATTGGGTTGAACGCATGTCAATGGGAGGGGAAAAAAAAAAGTTGTCGCCAATTCTGTCCCAAATGAAAGTCAGCAACGGGATGATCATCAGACGATGCGCACAGACTAATAGTTGGATTAAAGAATGAAATCTACATCTCGTCGTGATACGAGCCGTCCGCGTTACCGGCAGTGGGGTTCTAACGGGATGTCCACGAGCCCCGCGTTATCGGCGCGAAGAGAATTAATATACATTAGAGAGATGTTCAAGTCAAACTTTATTTGTATAGCACATTTACAACAGCCAAGGCTGTACCAAAGTGCTGAACAGAGAGTGGAACAGAGCAAAAACAGAGACAACACACTTAAACAATAGTAAGAAAATGTATGATCAAGGCATAAACAGAGCATGAAATATCAACCACAAACACGCGATACACACGCATGATGTGCACATGATAAAAAGGTCCCCCCCTATTCTGTGTTTTCTAGAAATGGAGGTCTAAAAAAAAAGATTTTTCTTTTAGGACTTATGTTTCTGAGAGTGTACAAATGGAACCAAATGGACCCGTTAGGGTTCATTTGGTTCCATCTGTATGCCCTCAGAAAAAAAATCTTGAAAGTGCTTGATGACATCATCAAGTTGTGTTTCACCATGTTAATGATTTTTCTTTTAGGACCAGAAAGAAAAAAAAATCTTGAAAATGGGTGTAATTCACCTTTAACCCATTTAGGGCTATGGGCAATTCTAAAAAAGAAACACCTTTGAAATCCTGACCTATACGTTTTCTGAGAAATGTTCAATCTTACAAAAAACTAGGGGCAGATATATCGGCAATACAGATATTACAGGTAGGGGAAGTGATTTCACTTTTGTCAGATATCACCCAAAAAAAAATTTTTCTGTTAAAATGCTCTATTATAAGGTGTGGAAACCATATATGGAGTTTCCCCCTCCCCCACGTTAGCAGAGGAGCTAATAAAAGTTCCCCAGGTGGTGGGTGAATTCTCCTCCAATCAGGATCGAGCAGCAGGTTCACATAGTGTAGCTACTGTTGGGGCCCCCTAGTGCACCAGGCTGATACTACACCATGAATTTCAGATCACTTACCCTACCTTTAAGAAATGAGCCAAATCACTGAATGCTCCCATTATTTATTTTTTCGGTCCGGAGTCAGGTAAGGGATATTAGATATCAGTCACAAAAAGTCAATATTGTATCTTGTATCAAAAGTATATGTTGCTATATACTGTAGTCTGTGCACAGCAACAAGAATAATAATACAATATCTGCAGGAATATCTGCAGTACGTATGTGGCCTGTATCCATATGACTGATCGACCCGAGGGATAGCCTCGACCCCCAGGACTTACTCATCTGCAACGAGAAAAGCCTGGGAACCAGGGGCAGATGTAACATTTCCCAATTAGGGGAGGGCAGGAGAAAATGGTATGGGGGGGGGGGGGGGGGGGGCATTTTCGGTACCATTTTCGGTTACAGGACTTTCATTAGGCAAATAAAACAATAGTAGTGTTTCAAATCATTGTAAATTTAAGCACAATTTGAAATGAGTTGTTTTGCATGGCATTGTGTTTGGGCAGACTAGGCATCTAGGGGGGCATCCCCCCCCCCCCCCCCCATCTAGCCCCCCCCCCCGCCCCGTCCATGCTTAGATCCGCCCCTGCTGGGTACAATCTAAGGCAGAGAGTCTGTCAGTGGAAGTGTCCGTTGGAACATCCTTCCACCAATCCTGCAACTTTCCCCTGATAGACTCTACAGCAGAGGTGGGCAATTATTTTTCCCAGGGGGCCAAATGAGATACATAAAATATTGTGGAGGGCCAAGCCTAAAGGCTGGACTAAAGTCTGCGTAATATTCATTTAATTTCAAGGTAAAAGTAAGAGTAAGACCAACCATTTTGACACCAGGGCCCTCTATTTATTCAGTATTTGAGCCATGGACAAGCATTTGAGGACATTTTAGCCACACAGACCCCAAAACGAAAGATTTATTTTGTTTTTGTCCACAATACCAGGCTGGATTTTACTAAACCATTGATCGAAAATGACCATTCTTTTACATTCTCTGATTGTGTAGACTTGGGCTAATTCATATGATGAATATTTTAACTCTTGAGAGTGTAAACCAAATGAAACCAAATGGACCCGCAAGGGTGGACCCGCAAGGGTCCATTTGGTTTCATTTTTACGCTATCAAAGAGTTACATCTGGTTAACCAAATTTCCATATTTAACTGGAACTCTCTCAAGGACCACTGGTGGTCCCCGGGCCGGTCAGAGTCAGCCAAAGGGCCGCATTTGGCCCCCGGGCCGCATAATGCCCAGGTATGCTCTACGGTGTAGGTTTCGCCCAGCATGTCCGAGGGACTAATATACCCAGCATCAAGCTCAGGCTGGGGTTGCCATGGCAATCCATTGGCTGCCCAGATGGACCTAAAAGGGACACAGGCAGACAGACACAGAGATCTCTATATACTGTATATGTAGGGGCAAAAGGGACAGACTGACAGATTTGGAAGATTTCTGAGGGTCTCTGAACTGCCCACACCCCTCCTGTGAAAAACAGACTGAGTAGAGGGGAAAAAATAGTGGTATTTTATCATGTACATTAGAGTGAGAATGAACATATGTTGAGAAATGGTGAAGTGGTCCTTTAAGTGTCCTGCTCAAGAGCACTTGAGCCCAGACTGAGCGGAGCGAGGGTGGAGTGGAGGGTGACCTTCCAATTACTAGACAGCCTCTCTTTACCCACTCAGCCAAAGCACAGTGACCTTTGCTCGTATTCACTGTGTTGTTGGATGACATTTAGGGGTGCAAAGGTACTGAACGCCACCAAAATAGCCGCTCTAACAGTACAAGGTCACCGTGATTAGCAATAATTAATCACACTCGAGCTATCGCTGTTTGCACAACACCAATGCATACAGCAGCTGCTGATATTAATCTCATTAATATTATTAATCCCATTTTCAACATTTCACTGTGGCATTAACCCTTTGTGTGCTGAGCGCGTTTTGGTGTTCTTAAGCTGTTGAAAAATAGCAGATCTACAAGCTCATATCGCGCCACCGAGTGGCGCGATATGAGCTTGTAGTTCTGCTATTTTTGAAAAAAAAAATGTGAAAAGCATCAGAAACTGGACACAATGGGTTAATATACCGAGATGTGTTGTATGGACATGATAAAGCAACCCCCCCCCCCCCCCCCCCCATTCTGTTTCCTAGAAATGGAGGTCTGAAAAAAAATCATGGTGAAACACACCTTGATGACATCATCTAGTTGAAGGTTCAGTGTTGCCATTTGGCAACGTTAACTCCTTAATTGTTAAAGATTGTGTGCGACTGGTCATGATATTTGCATAGGAATCCCCCCCGCAGAGGCTGCAATTAGTCTCTTCAATTAATCTCTGGACTTGCAAGTGCAATTTTTAATGATTTGTCATCATTCATCATTTTCATTTTTCATCATTAGAATGTCTAGAACATATCCCATTGTTTTTTATTAATTTATTATAATTATTTGAATAATTATCCTAATTTGCATAAATACAATACTTTTTCAAAAAAGTTTTTTTTGTTACGTTTTAAAATAAATCATGGTAGTATAAACTAGTAGTAAGGTCGAAAACAGTATTTTTCAAGTAAAAACCCTTCTAGGGTTAATGATTTTTCTTTTAGGGCCTCTTTTCTGAGAGCGTTCAAAAGAAATTTGAAAATGCGTGGAGTTCCCCTTTAAGTATCAATGATGATATGCAGTTTTAGCTTGTTAACAAAATGTGTGTTTTCTCCTTGCAGAAAGACATCGTGAACCAGAAGGGGGGACCAAAACGGAGTGCAAAAATGACCAGGCGATTTGAGGACCATAAACATTGCATCAGCAATTTCACTGCCAATGAATGTGAGAGTATTGTCCTTTAAATAAACACTGTACATTCTATTATTTATTTTTTCCCCCCTCATCAATTTCAATAATACTGCATTGTCCTTCTGAAAAGCGGACGAGTACATCCTTATGTAACTTATACAAGAAGATTCCCAAAGCTGACACCACATCCGTAGACGGATCTAGAAAAGATTTTTTCTTCCTGGAACCTGGAGTTATTTTATTGACACAAAATAAATAAACTCAGGGCTTGACACTAACACTTGCCCGCTTGCCCGGGGCAAGTAAAAAAAAATGGTGGGGCAAGTGAAGACTGCTACCTGGTTGCCCGATCGGGCAAGTGTGCAACTTAGTGCACTATAACACAACACAAGATAAATTTGTCTTGAAGGCGGGCATTGCGACCTGGGCTAATTAAGATGATGAATTTTAACTCTTGAGAGTGTAAAAATGAAACCAAATGGACCCGCAAGGGTCCATTTGGTTTCATTTTTACGTTCTCAGGAGTTACATCTGGTTAACAAACTTAGCTGGGGACCACCTGGAACCCTCTCAGGGACCACCTGTTGAAAACCCCTGGTTTAAAGCACCCAAGTAGGAAGTAAACTTAAATGGAAAATTTACAATATATTTTTGGGGGGCAAGTGACCATGACCTGAGGGCAAGTAGAACCTGACTTGCACTTGCCCGATGGGCAAGTGCCTCAGAGACCTTAGTGTCAACCCCTGAAACTCATTATTAATATCAGTGACGATGTGCGCCACTGTTACTCCTTTTTTGCAGCGGCTCTGAGCTTGAGCCTTTTAGTGATCACACGGACGCTTGATTTTTTTTTTCCCGCTCCAGCTCTGGGCAAACCAAGGGAAAACCCCGCCCCCGGTGCTCGGAATCGAATGAAAACACTGCACACCAGCAGGGGGTTTGGGAAGGAGCGCTTGTTTTACGCTGCTGGTTACTACTAGTAAGGCGGGGCGAAGGAAGTTCTACCGAGGTTATGGTTAGGGTTAGGTTAGGTTTAGGCATGGTTTTACTGAGGTTATGTTTAGGCATAGTTTTACTAAGGTTATGTTTTATGCTTTATGCGGTTACTAACCCTAAACATGACCTCAGTAAAACTCAGTAATACTTTGACCCGCCCTACTAGTAGTAGGGTGGTCCCCAGTGGTCCCATGCGGGTCCATTTGGTTTCATTTTTACACTCTCAAGAGTTAAAATTCATCATCTTAATTAGCCCAGGTCTACACAACTAGAGAATGTAGAAGATTAATGGTCATTTTGATCTGTAAGTTAATTTGCCTGTTTTGTTTCCCAAATCCAGCCTGGAATTGTGGATAGCTAGAAAGCAGGGAAAGACACAGAGGCAGAGTGCAATGACTGCCTTCAAGACAAATTAATCTTGTGTTGTGTTATAGTGCACTAACTTGCACACTTGCCCGATCGGGCAACCAGGTAGCAGTCTTCACTTGCCCCACCATTTTTTTTACTTGCCCCCGGGCAAGCGGGCAAGTGTTAGTGTCAAGCCCTGCACACGGACACTCAAGCTCAGGGTCCCCCACCTAGTATAGGGGCCTCTGGGCCCAACGTGCCTGTTGGATAATCCTCCCCTGACCACAGCTACACGCAAAGCCACCCACAAAGGAAATCCACGGCTGCATTGTAGACTATCCCGATTCTAAAAATGTCTTTGAAATACTAACCTAAGTGTACTGGAAAACTTCAAATTATTGTGTAACATCACCAAATTTTGTCATTTTTTGATACTGTACATTCTGTACAGAACGCATATTGGTGTTCCCGTCAACTAGGGTAAAACTACCACTAGGGGTTCCCGTCTACTATGGGTTAAACTTTTCTTCTTGTACTCCCAGTACGCATCTTCTCAGGCATCTTTCACTGTTAATTTAATAAGACCGTCAGTCAGATCAGCTGGGCTGTGAGTTCTTAATGAAATACTTCATAACTCTCAGCCTATTTGCTGAATACTTCACCACATCTCCACACAGCACGGCTGTGAATGATGAAATCCCTGGAAATCATCAAGAGGCTTGTTTCAAATAACAATCGTGAAATCTTATTCAATAAATGTGTTACGATGACAACCTGCACAGATTCGCTTTTTTTGATGTACAGTATGGTGTGGAGGAGGTTTTATCTGTTTCCACATTTAGACTTTTAGGAAAATTGGATCTTTATAAAATGAAATGTTCTGGGGGCTGAACAGGGCCGGATCTAGGCATGTGCATGGGGGGGGGGGGGGGCAATGCCCCCCTATACCATTTTCATGGTATGGGGGGGGGGGGGCATTGCCCTCATACCATTTTCGCCTGCCCCCCCAATTGGGAAATGTTACATCCAGGCCTGAGGCTGAACCTCATCAATGGTAGACTGTGGCTAAAATGCAGAATAGATCAACTTGTTTCACCCAGATTCTTATTTCTTTTTTAAATGTTCAAATACAGTATAGGAAAACACAACATATTTTGGACATAGTTCAAATGGTGGTTGATCATGATTAACTTGATTTTGAAGCTGTGATTAATCTGATCTAAAATCTTAATCATTCATTCGGCCTATTCATAACATATCCATGACAACTCAAGTTATCTGACATTAGATTGTATCCAGAATAACACATCAACTATACTATACGTTTGCCTTGCTATTTGCTTGATATAACCTTTTTCTGCAGCAGCCTTGCGAGTTATTTACATTTGTTTTCTGTTTTAATGTACCTTTTTTTTTATTAAAATGTACTTTCATATTGTTCTTTTGCTCTGTGCCCAGAATAGGTGTTTCCTATCAAGAACATTTAATTTATTCTTTCCTCCCCATTTTCAACTCAAAAGTCCTTATACGACGTGAAGGGTATTTTAACCTTTTCTGTATTGAACGCGTTTTGGGTGTTTTAGCTGTTGAAAAATAGCAGATCTACAAGCTCATATCGCGCCACCGAGTGGCGCGATACGAGCTTGTATTTCTGCTATTTTTGAAAAATTGTGAAAATGTGATGTAAATCTTTGAATACATTATTTCGGAAGCAAACATTTTTAACTCAAATCTTTGCTTCTAGGGGATCCCTAGAACAACATGTTTTTAGATGAGGTTTTGCAGGTAAATAATAGATATTTCTGGGGGTCCTTCGTATGAAATATTTTAAGCATCACTGACACAGAAAGAGATTTTTCCAGAAAAACTAGAATCTCACGCCAGGAACTAGAATTTAGTGTCGCAAACTAGAATTTAGTGTCATGGACTAGAATCTAGTGTTGGGAACTAGAATCTAGTGTCAGAAACTGGAATCTAACTCTACTGAGAGGAACTAGAATCTACCATGGGGGACTAGAATCTAGCATGAGGAACTAGAATCTAGCATGAGGAAAAAGAATCTAGCATCGGAAACTAGAATCTGATCAGGACACAATGGTTAACTTAAATTTCAATCCTTCACAAGGCAATTGTATGTGACTTATATACGCAAAACATTAAGCAAAGGAAATTCATGTCGCATGAGGACTTTTGATCTCAAAAACTGGTGGGTCAAACTGCACAACCAATATGTCATATTGTAGCCACGATATGCTGCTTTCACATGACATGATCAAACATAAATGAGAAAAAAAAATCTCAATGACTCATTAAAGAGACATTAAAGAGTTTCACTCATAACCCTTCTTTGTTTCAGTGAAGTTAAGTGGCTTCCAGCGGTAGTGTATGCTGTGCAGAGTATAATAGCTACGATTAGACGTAAACGTCTGCACGATGCTTTAATTAACGGCAATCTTCTGATGGCTTTTAGCTCGGCTGACCGTCGCCCTTAATGAGGCGTGGACCGTAGCTATCAGACGGCACGCAACGGCGAAGAGAGGAGAGCCATCTACAAATGACCTAGCCTCCATACGTTCCCTCAATTCTCCACGCTCATTCCGTAACTCCCGAGATGAGGTCACGGTCACGGCTACTGCTATCATGCAGTATGGTTTCCACAATACACAATTCTTCATAATTCTGCACATTTAATTCAAAAGGTTGAAGGGCCAGGAAACACTGTAAACTATTGCTCTAAAACATTTTCTCTGGTCATGTCAACTGATTGCGACTGAACTGAAGCCGGTTGGAAGCTTATATGCATGTGCACACGTGCACAATCTGCTTGGGGAACAAGTAAGAGACGACTAAACAAGCAATTTAAATGTTGGTTGATGCCAAGACTTGGATTTTTATGACCCGGGGAAATGTTCAAAGGATCCCTGACTAATAAGACAAACATCGCTTAACTACAATAATCAAATAAGAACACCATTGGCACCTTATTTCTTTCATAAATAGAGAATATTTCACTTAACAGGAATTGCGCCTGTCGCAGGTTGATGATGTCATTATGCTCTTGTGTGGTCTGGCTCTATGGAATATAGGGAATGCATATGCACATGTGACATCATCATCCAGCGACAGGAGCACTTCCTATTGAGTGAAAGATTTTCTGTTTATGAAGGACATAATGTATTGAAGGTGTTTTTATCTGCATGTTTTAGTTATAGAATGCAAATATTGTGTTTTAAGGCATATTTGTCTTATTAGCCAGGGATCCTTTTAAACTAGTTTAAAGTTTGCCTGGAACTTAACTTTTTGTGATTATTTGTGCAGAAAAAGGTAAGAATCATGTATTGTAGCAACCGTCCACCCTGACTGAATGGCGATAGGAGTAGCCTTAGACGTGTGACCTCGCCTCGGAGCTACAAAATGAGTGCACGGAGAATTGCCATGCATTCCGAAATCGATTCCTCTCCTCCTGAATGACCCGACCTGGTTAAAGCTTCTCTCACCAGTTGGTTTCGCCCTGACCTCATTGCTATCAGGTCAGAGTGATCCTGAGTTCACATTCTCTCCTCTGTTGTTGTTCTTGGCATTGGACCAGGGGCGGATCTAGGCATGGGCATGGGGGGGGATCAATGCCCCCCTAAATGCCCTGACAGCCCCACCAAACATGATGGCATGGACACAACCCAAATTTCAAATATATTTCAAATTAAAGTGCTTATAATTAAAAGGATTTGCAACACTATGCTACTAACTAACTATACAATTGTTGTACCACTGACTAAACAAACAGCATTTCACATTGAAACCATCACGTCACATGTCTGCTGCAACTTCAGCAACCACTGATGTTGTACTTGTTATTGATGCTTTCCTTGCCTAAAATAAGTCTGGTAACCGAAAATGGTAAGGGTGCGGCTTCATCGCCCGTGGCGATGAAGTCGCCCCCATTGTCGTTACTTCCTTACATCGTTTAGTGAAAATAATGCATTTTCAAATATCCAATGTACAGAATATAGGATTGAGTTTTTGGCCTATACTTGGTTCTTTGGGCTTGGTTTCATATACCATATTTATCCTCACAGAACCATTTTCTCCTGCCCCCTCCCAATTGTGAAATGTTACATCCGTCCCATGCATTGGACTGTGCTACCAGACTGGTATTCAGTTCATCAAGTGGCAGTGTGCAGGGAGAAATGCCGCAGGGACACTCGAGATGTAAATAGAACATAATGGTGCCATTATAATTGTGCTCATCGTGTGCAGAGACAGAGAGAATGCCTCTTCCCTCTCCATCGGACTCCATCTGGCCAAATCAGCATTGGCAGGACAGCAAACACTTCAGTGCAACAGTTTCTGTTTAGTTGCAATGATGCATGCAGTCATTGTCTCGTGGCCAGCGGTGACACAATGCATTCGCTTTGACACAGACGTCTATGCGCTTTGGCGTGGCGGCAATTGGCTTTTTGAGGGCCACGTTATTTTAGTCAAATGATCACAGTTATAGCTCATTGTAGGCAGTGCAGAGTAAATCAAGTGGACATGTACAGTATGGGTCTGTTTTAGAGCTTAAAATCTTGGCCCGAGACCGCGCCGACCCGACGGGCCGGCCGGGTTCGGTCGGGCCGAGTCCAAATGGTTATGTATTTGTCGGGCTTAGGGCCGGGCCGGGCCCGTCAAATTATATAAGATATTTTTCATAAAATGATTTTGCGACGCCGCGCGGTGCGCGCAGCGGCGAGCTGCGCTGCACCACGTGTGTGTGTGTGTACCTAGACAGTTGGACATGGGCAGAATGACTGCTTTTCTTATAACAAATTAACGATTTATGAGAAAAAAACGTCTGCCTGCAGCAATTAGCTCGTTTAGAAAAAGTGTCGGGCTGGCGGGCTCATGCTGTCAATCATGTATCGGGCTTCGGGCCGCACCGGGCTTAATTTCTTACCGGGCCGGGTCGAGCCGGGCTCAATATTTTAGACAATTTTTAAGCTCTAGTCTGTTTTTGCAGAAATACGTCTCACAGTAAAATGAACACATAGGGGTTTTACTTTGTAGTCTACAGCAGGGGCGGATGTAACATTTCCCAATTGGCTTGGGGGGGGGGGGGGGGGGGGGGGGGGGGGGGGGGTCATGAGAAAATGGTATGGGGGCGGCTATGAAGCCTCACCCATATCATTTTCCATTACAGGACTTTTATTAGGCAGGTAAATGCATCAATAATAACATCAGTTGTTGTTGAAGTTGCAACAGACACGCAGCACGCATAAAGCTAAAGGTCTGACTCCGAGGGTTTTCTGTTTTCAATGATGAAATGCTGTTGGTTTAGTGGTGACACAGCTGTAGTTATAGTTAGTTGCAGTAGTAGTGTTTCAAATCATTTTAAATATAAGCACTTTAATTTGAAATATCTGGGGTTGTTTTGCATGCCATCGTGTTTGGTGGGGCAGACTGGGCATTTAGGGGAGCACTGCCCCCCATGCCCATGCTTGGATCCACCCCTGGTCTATAGAACTGATTTTGCATGAAACATACTAGTTAAAACATTGTCTTCTTGTCCCATGAACATCAGACACTTTTATAGAAGGCTATGGGCTGTATGTCTAACAGTGTGTGGCGACAGCAGTTACCGTTTTGTGACATTTCCACTATTTGGCAATCTCTCCTGTCCTGTTAAATCAGTTGAACAAACAAACAAAACAGAGAGGAGCTAGGTCATCCAGACTTGGTACACATCAGCTTGTTTTTCCAGCCATTGTTGCCATGTCTGCTTATGAGCCACTTTGGGCTTGTTTTTTTCATGTAAAGTTTCTAATATTGGTATAGGCTTTTGGCCATGTGTCAAGTGTTGTTTAAAACCAAATGGATCATTGCTCCATTTGGTTTCATGTTTACACTCTCAAGAGTTGAAATATGTGAATTAATCTACACAACTAGAAAATATAGAAGATTAATGGTCATTTATGATCTGTATGTTTGACTGTTTTGTTTCCCAAATCCAGCCTGGAATTATGGACAAAAGCAAAATAAAGCTGTAGTTTTGGGGGTCTGTGGGGGCTAAAATGTCATCAAATGGTGGTTCGTGGCTCAAATGATGAATATATAGTGGTCCCTGGTATCAAAAAGGTTGAAAACCCCTGCTCTAGTTTGAGCACTAGAGGACAGTCTTTACCAGAACGCTGGCACCAGAAAAGAAAAGAGGCCAGCTTGGACTCCACTGTTGACTCAGTTCAGAGGGCCATGGAGGGGATATTGATGTGTACAAGGAAAGTAAATATCACATTTTGGTGTGAACCGGTGCACTGCAGCGCAGGTGGCCAGGCTGTGACTGGCTTTGTACGCTGAAGGTCGTGAGTTTGATCCCCCTATCATCCGACGGCAAAAAATGTAACCATGATTATGTGCTTTATCGCATTCTGTACTGAAAAAATGATTCAAGGGTTTGCGTCACATTGTCACCATTTTCAAAAATATCAGACCTTACAAGCTCATAGCTTGAGCTTGTAGGTCTGATATTTTTCAATAACTGAAGTAATGGCAATGATGCCAAGTAATGCTAAGTAATGCTATTGCTAAGTATTGTTAATAATGCTAATAATGCTAAACAATCCTAATGATAACTGTTGTTAATAATGCTAATAATGCTACGTAGTTGGTATTGCTAAGTATTGCTGATTATGCTAATAATGCTAACAATCATAATGCTAACTACTGTTAATAATGCTAATTGTTGCAGCCCTAAGTAATGCTGGTAATGGTAAATATTGCTAATTCTAAGTAAGTAAGGCTAATAATGCTAAGTAATGCTAATGCTAAGTAATGTCAATAATTATAATAATGCCAAGTAGTGCTATAAATGCTAAATAATGCTAAATAATGCTAATGCTAAGTATTGACAATAATGATAATAATTCTAAGTAATGATAATGATAATGCTAAGTAATGGTAATAATGCTAAATAATGCTAAGTAAGGCTAATGCTAACTATTGTCAATAATGATAATAATGCTAAGTAATGATAATAACGACAATGTTCCCCCTCCCCCACGTTAGCAGAGGAGCTAATAAAAGTTCCCCAGGTGGTGGGTGAATTCTCCTCCAATCAGGAGCGAGCAGCAGGTTCACATAGTGTAGCTACTCTTGGGCGCCCCTAGTGCACCAGGCTGGTACTACGCCCCTAGTGCACCAGGCTGGTACTACACCATGAATTTCAAATCACTTACCCTACCTTTAAGTAATGGTAATAATGCTAAATAAAACACCAAAAAGGCGTTCCCGCCAAAAACAAGTTATTGTTGTAAGAACAGCTGGGCAGAGTCGTGCACAAACATCTATATTATATTAATCCTCATATGATTACAGTGTGCATGCAGAGGGACGGAAATAACCTTGTCTAACTATTATACCGCTGGAGTTTCAATTATGGTTTTATGTCCAAAATAGTCACATTCAGTGAGGATATGCAAATGTGTGTACACAGGAACAAGCCTCCTCTGGGAACTGCGCGCAGCGTGGGATCTGCTATTTGTGTCAAATCTCAGCTGGCGCAGAATATCGCTGATTGGGAGGCAACTTTGGGTTCTGTTTTAGGTGAGGTTTTGTGGAAGTGTGCATGTACACATTAAACTTGGGAAATGGAATGTTGGAGACCTCGAGTTATAATGTAGATTAGAACAGTGGCTTTTCACCTTTTTCATACAATAGGGCCCACTATTTATGCCGAATTTGAGCCACGCACGGACCACCATTTGAGGAAATTTTATTCCCACACAGACTCCAAAACTAAAGATTTCTTTTGCTTTTGTCCACAATATGAGTCTGGATTTTGGAGAAAACAAAACAGGCAAACATAGATCAAAATGACCATTAACTAATCTTCTACATTCTCTAGTTGTGTAGACTTGGGCTAATTCAGATGGTGAATATTTTAACTCTTGAGAGTGTAAAAATGAAACCAAATGGACCCGCTAGGGTCCATTTGGTTTCATTTTTACGCTCTCAAAGAGTTACATCTGGTCAACCAAATTTACATCATTTAGCCTAAGGGCCGCCTGGAATCCTCTCAGGGACCACTGGTGGTCCCGGACCACCTGTTATAAACCCCTGGATTAGAAGAAGACATTGTTGGAGGTATTAGTATATGGATAGATTTGGATGAATGGAAAAGATCAAAAACATAAGAAGCATCACATGATTAAAATTAAAACATCAAATAAAGGGGGAAACCGCTTATCCATTGTCGGGTTCGCAGGGGCAAAAGCTCCACCAGAGAGTTCCAGACTTCCTTGTTCGGAGCAACATTAGCGACTTCCTGTTGATTTATCCTGAGACGATCCAAGGCCAGAGAGTCGATGAAATCCTTGGCTCTCTACCTTGTGCAAGACACTGATCGAAGCTCAAATTGCTCCTGATGTGCTTTCAAGCTCTACTCATCCATTCACTAAGTCCCTACCCAGTCCCTTGCCATGAGGTCATTAGTTGTCAGTGTTGGGAATATTACTTTACCTTGTTAATATATTACCTATTAATTATTACCTTCATTTTCAAGCAATATATTATATTACAATATTACAGTCTGAGCAAGTGTAATATATTAATATTACTATTACATATTAATAAAAAAAAACTTTTTACAAATATATATAATTAAATATTTAGTATCACTATTAATCAAATATTGCGTAGGCCAGTGGCATACCTACAATAAAGCAAGTGCCCTTGCGTATCTGGCCAATTCCATATGAAATCAACTTCAAAAAAAAAAAAGAAAAAAAAAACTTCACTCATCCTACTCAGCTTTGATGACAAATTATAGTAATGCAGAAAGAAAAGTATAATATATTAGATGTTTTTTGTTCAGTAATATATTTATATTACAAGTTACTGCATTTTGGTAATATATTATGTAATATATTAAGTTACGTAGTGCATATGTCCCAACACTGTTAGTTGTAAGGGTGTTCGTCCCAACACTGTTCATACTGTATAAGAGAAAGTGGGTTATGTATATTTAATATTGAGGCAGTTTGTACAGAACATATACAGTATAAGGCAGTGCCCACTCTCCAGCAAGTAAGAGACAACACTTAGCAGTGTATGTAACAGGGCTTGACACCAACACTTGCCCGTTTGCCCGATTGGGCAAGTGTGTGACTTAGTTCGCGAGATATATTTGTCTTGAAGATAGTCATTACGCTCTGCCTCTGCGTCTTTCCCTGCTTTCTAGCTATCTCTCTTATTCCTCTCCGAGATCTTAGTCCCAAACTATCATTTTGCTGGGGTTACGGACCCCTGAGTCCATAAGCACTATGGAAACCACTGTGGGGACCACTGATTTTCACTGACTTACATGTTGAATATTTACTGTAGCTGATCGTGACTTAAACACAACAGTCTTCGACTGCGAAAGGAAATGTTTAAAGCACCCAAGTAGAAAGTAAACTTAATGCAACATTTACAATATATTTTTGGGGCAAGTAGAACCTGACTTACAACTGCCCGATGGGCAAGCTTGCCTCAGAGACCTTAGTGTCAACCCCTGCATTATGCATTAAATGTGTGGGAATGGATAATTTATTGACAGTCACAAACACACTAGTATATTCACAGTCAAAGAGTGAGGCATGCAGTGTGGCATCAGTGATGTCCATAATGAAGTGATAATGCCAGAATTTGATGCATGGCGTGGGTTTACAAGACTGACACGGTGGGTAGACTCAGCAGTCGATCTGTGACACAGGCCCTGGCTTTGAAAACTGCAGGCTGTTCTGTTGTTGGTTGTTGATGTTTGGTATACAGCACTGCTGCCTGGCTGGTATAGATAGTAGTACCAGTATACTGTGAACAGATTGGAGGTTGGGAGTGGTGGAGTGTCTTTGATGATCTGCTCACATACACCACTCCTTGTGTCCTTGAGGACACAGCAGGCCCTTGGATGTTTGAGTGCCAGGGTGGATGTAACATTTCCCAATTGGGGGGGGCAGGAGAAAATGGTATGGGGCGGCTTCATCGCCCATGTCGCTTCGCTACCCACACTGCAAAAAACTCTGAACTAAGCAAGTCCTGTCATCTTGAATCTAGACTTTAAGCATGATTGCTCTTGTTTTAAGAAGGATACTAACCAAGAGCAAGTTGTATAAGATTATCAACCTTGTTTTTAGAATATATTTCTTACTACAAGAATTACAAGTACAATTACAATTCACTTACACCACGGACAATTATTTTGCTTGTTTCTAGTACTATTACACTCAAATATGTATATTTTTTCTTATATGTAAGACAGCATTTTTTTTGCAGTGCATACCATTTTCGGTTACAGGACTTTTATTAGGCAAGTAAAGCATCAATAATAATAATAATATCAGTTGTTGTTGAAGTTGCAACAGACACGCAGCATGCGCAAAGCTAAAGGTCTGACTCAGAGAGTTTTCTGTTTTCAATGATGAAACGCTGTTGGTTTAGTGGTGCCACAGCTGTAGTTATAGTTAGTAGCAGTAGTAGTGTTTCAAATAATTTTAAATATTTCTAAGCACTTTGATTTGAAATATCTTAGGTTGTTTTGCATGCCATCGTGTTTGTTGGGGCAGACTGGGCATTGCCCCCCCCCCCCATGCCCATGCCTAGATCCACCCCTGCTGAGCACTGTGGACATCCAACAGTTAGTTATCCGCCCCCACACCGACCTGTTTGGATAGCCCTGGGTCCCCCCAGGCTGCTGTTTGGAGCTGTTGAGTCAAGTTCCCCTCTAAGAAGGAGGATAGGAGAGGATAGAGGGCTCCAGCAGCCTCTCACACAGTCCTGATCGACCCCCATGTGTGTGGAGGACCCAGCCAATCTGATGTGATGTCGCCTGGCTCCGGACTGGAGTTCGCCATCCAGGATCCCACCGTGTCATTTTGAGTTTATTCTAAGGCAGGGGTCGGCAACCCAAGATGTTGAAAGAGCCATTTTCGACCCAAAAATAAATTCAAAATCTGTCTGGAGCCGCATTTTATTATTATTATTTTTTTTCCTGAGAGTGTGCAAATGTGAACCAAATGGACCCTGGCGGGTCCATTTGGTTCCATTTGCACACTCTCAGAAAAAAAGGTCCTCAAAAAAAAATCATTAACATGGTGAAACACAACCTTTCTTCAGAAATGGAGTTTCTAAAAAAAATAAAGGAGTTTTACAGAACTCCATTTCTAGTCCACACAACATCTCTAAGGTATATTAATGACATACTAAACTGAGTAAACCTTTGAAAATGGGTGGTTCAGATTGAAAGCTCCACCTCTGATAACTGCTGGGCTTTTTTTTTTACATGGCCAAGTGCTACTTTAACTGGCAACTGTCAGACAGCGCAACACGTTTTGGGTGACTGAAATGTTTATATTATTTTGGTGTGGATCACCCCAGTGTATGGAATAATGCTACAGCCACTGAGCCACTAGGGCTGTGTTCTAGAGCCGCATGCAGCCCCTGAGCCGCAGGTTGCTGACCCCTGTTCTAAAGGTAGAGAACACCCTCTGTGTCTGTTCAACCCCAGTTGAAAATACGTTGTGTGAAAATGCCTTTATCCAAGGCATTACATTCACTCATTCGCACTCATACACCAACAACAGATGAAGCCAACGTATAACTTACCGCAACGCAACTATAGATTTTTTTTTTAAATAATTGGATGATTCTTGATTTGCAATACCCTCCGTTGACTCCCCAATTACAACAAAATGTCACCTGCGTTCTGCTTCTGCTAAACAAGAAAAAAAAAAAACTAATGACTAATGATGAGCGGTTCCAAACTCCAGTAATTGGAAAAATAATCAATAGCTCATAAGATGTCTATAGTAGATTTTTATCAAACAAACGCTATATGCAGATAGAAAGAGGATAATTCAACCTTTAAATACAGCTGCAATATTGTTGAGTTTAATGTTGTTTAATACAAACGGAACACAGTTGAAAAATGTTGTTATGGGAGAGGCAATGGAAGGGACTGCAACTCTATAGATTCATCCCATCATGCAGAGGATCTTAGTGAATGCATAGCTAGAGGTTGAAACAACTGCAAGGACCAATGTCATTAGGAAAATATGTTTTCCTTGGAAACAATTTAATGCAGGGGTTGCCCACAGTGTTTTTGTACTTGAGAGTTACTTTCAAAATTGACAAGATCAACATATCAAAAATGTGATTATCCCATTGCTGAAAAAAGTTTAAAACCCTTTTTGACCTGACACTAGACTCTAGACTCAAAATGTCTTCTAAATCCTAACAGTTTTCTGAAATATATATATACACATCTGTGTCAGTGATGCTAATAATATCAGAAAATGTGTAGTCCCAGGAACCTCCCAGAAGCAGAGATTTGAGTTAATAATGTTTGCTCTGAAAGAACATAATGTTTAAAGAATTGCACTATTTTCTTGCATATACTACTACTGACATTTGAAAATGAAAGTACTTAGGGTTTAGGTCGACAGTTATACATCGGTATTTTAGGGGCCTGACATGTGATCTACCTGCACAGCCTGCATGATCTACTGGTAGATCACAATCTACCTTTTGGGCACCCCTGGTTTAATGTGTCTGATTTTTTAAGTAAAGTAGTTACTTTCATAATTTAGTCAGAAAGTAATGTTACTTTTCCAGATAATTATAACTATAACTCCTTACTATTTAAAAGTAACTTTCCCAACACTGCATATAAACATTTGTGATGTGGCAACAGACGTTAACTTGTGTTGAAGTTTAGTTGAGCTAACACTGCATCATGCCTTAACTCACAAACCTATAATCCTAAGAAAGCAAAGTTGCCATTGCATCATATAAACTCAGAATGCTGCTGCCATGCTAAAATAAGGATGATAAATGGATTAGGATTATGAGAGCAGCAACAGGTGAAGCGAATTAGGTGGATAAAAGGTGGAATCAAACCATCCACACCTTGCTGTGGGGTCGAGAGGGCATGAGGCACTCCTGGATGAACCACAACATTTCCACAACGCCAGTATTTACATAAATAGTATATGGCAATTTACAGGAGACTGATTTTCTCTTAGTGGAAACTGCCTTTCAGAAAAGCTCAGGGCCAAATCTATGTAGTGCCCCATAATTAAAATGATTTGAAACACTACTACTAACTAACTACAGTTATCTCACCACTAAACCAACAGCATTTCATCATTGAAAACAGAAGATTCTCTGAGTCAGACCTTTGGCTTTATGCATGCTGCGTGTCTGTTGCAACTTCAACAACAACTGATGTTATTATTGACGGTTTACTTGCCTAATACATGTATAAGTCCTGTACAAGGTATAAATTGTGTGGGTCACAGAACTAAAGAATTTAAATGAAAATGGTATGGCATACCATTGATACCATGCATACCATTTTCATACCATTTTCGCCTGCCCCAATTGGGAAATGTTACATCCAGGCATGGAAAGGCTACTACACTAAATGCAATGGTCTTCATTTGGAGAATATTAATTCCCACTGGGCATAGAGCTAAAAAAAATGTCTGAAAAAATGTTTAATCAACATCTATCATAGATTAGACATTGATTAGACATCTAATCTAATCTAATCAGGAGCAATTTGAGGTTCAGGACGCTTAGTCACTGACCCTGCAAGAACCACGGATTCGAACAGGCAACCTTGCAGTCACCACCCGGCTCTACGCACCCGGCAGGGGCGGATCTAGGCATGGGCATGGGGGGGCAATGCCCCCCTAAATACCCAGTCCGCCCCCCCAAACACGATGCCATGCAAAACAACCCAAGATATTTCAAATTAAAGTGCTTATATTTAAAATGATTTGAAACACTACTACTGCTACTAACTAACTACAATTTTGGCACCACTAAACCAACAGCATTTCATCATTGAAAACAGAAAACTCACGCATGCGTGTCTGTTGCAACTTCAACAACAACTAATGTTATTTTTGCTGCTTTACTTGACTGATAAAAGTCCTGTAACCGAAAATGGTATGGGTGCGACTTCATCGCCCGTGGCGCGAAGCGACACGGGCGATGAAGCCGCACCCATACCATTTTCTCTTTCCCCTCCAACATGTTCTCTTGCCCCCCCACCAAATGGGACAAGTTATATCCGCCCCTGGCACCCGGCAAACACACTCTACCCCTGAGCCACCAGCAGGAATAACAGGGCTTACATCCAAGTCTGCAGTCAGACAGTGGTTTCACCAGTAGGAGGCAGCGTAGCCACACTATCTCAGAACACCACAGGGTTTAGTAAGGAGGAGGGAGGGAGGCATCACACATCACAGCAAGGTTTAATGTGCTCTGAAAGCCAGCAAGCAAGCACATTTCAGACGTTCACCGATGACGGTGATAATTTGTGGCACGGGGTGGCAAAGAGCTCTTTTAAAACATCACATTAACGTTCTTCTTTCCCCCTCACACATGCCTGTGTCTATTATGAGACGGAAGAAGCCATAAAAAAGGATATAACAAAGCAAGACAAGACGTGTGACAATGTTAATGAATACATACCATGTCAGCCAGTCCTTTCCCCAGTGGGCCAGTAAAGTCCAGAGAAGCAACCTTTCTATTTTTCACCCCTGTTAAGTTTATATGCACACTACTGGCGATGTTATTTGAAAGTTTGAAAGGCCCTATAGTCTTAATTAGAAGTCACACAGACACTGTCGATTTCTTTCACGCTTGTTGGACCGCGTCTACACCAAACCCAGCTGAGTTTTCCTTCACATTTGGCTGATTGGATACCAACACCAGCTGGAATTAATGACCATTACTGTCTGTCTGGAACAGGGGCGTTTTTGGCATTATAGGCAGACTAGGCAGTTGCCTGGGGCGCCATGACGGCGAGGCGACCACCAGACATGCTTTAAAAGGGTCCCAGGCTAATAAGCCTCATATGATAAATACATTATACTTGCCCTCTATAGAATTAGAATAGAATTGAACATTTAAAAATATACCGTATTCTAATATAAGACGACTCAGTTATAAGACAACCCCCGTTTTTCAAGAGCCATTTACAGAAAAAAGAACATTGGATGTCAAATAGTATAGCCCCTGAATATAAGACGACTCCATTTTAGGGATAATTCCACTGGGAAAAAACTGTAGTCTTATATTCAGGCCAATAGGGTAATATGTTCTTTAGTTTAAAAATAGTTCATATTTTTATCCCTTGGGGGGTGTCATTTTACTGTGCCTGTCATGCGTATGACGTCGCAAGAGATTTTCCCTGGAGCCCCACCTTGCCAAGCGGATCCATTTGCCTGGGGCAAAAAGATGCCTTTTGATTGCCTGAGGCTCCAAATTGTTTAGAAACGCCACCTGGGAAAACCAGACTATTTCAGGCTGACAACACAGCAAGCTCAACACAGCAGTATAGAGTTAGAATTCTTCAAAATCAGGACATGGTGGCACAGTGGTAAGGGGCTGTCACCTCACAACTAGAGGTCACAACTGAAGGTCCTGGGTTCAATTCCCGCTATAGGGATGCTGCTGTGGGTGCTGCATGGCGGCGTGCCTCCTCCTCTGTGCCCATGCCCAAGGCAGGCAGCAGGGGCGAAATCCAAAAGCGACCTCGCCCGCGGACGCCCGGTTTCAAAAGCGGGCGCCCGCTTTCACAAAAACGGGCGCCCGTTTTTGTGAAACCGGGCGCCCGCTTTTGAAAACGGGCGCCCGTTTTCACAAACGGGCGCCCTTTTCAAAAGGTTATGGTTAGGGTTAGGTTAGGTTTAGGCATAGGTTTACTGAGGTTAAGTTTAGGGTTAGAGTTAGGTTTAGGCATAGCCTAGTTTGTGAAAACGGGCGCCCGCTTTTGAAAACGGGCGCCCGCTTTTGAAAACGGGCGCCCGTTTTTGTGAAACGGGCGCCCGTTTTTGTGAAACCGGGCGCCCGTTTTTGTGAAAGCGGGCGCCCGCTTTTGAAACCGGGCTCCCGCGGGTGAGGTCGCTTTTGGATTTCGCTGGCTCTCAAGGCAGGGCCTTGCTGTGTGGACTTTGCATGTTCTCCCTGTGTCCCTTAGGGTCAGGCACTATAGGGATGGGCAGATATATCGGCCACACATAATATACAGTATATATATATATGGGGACCTTCCTCCAATTATGATCCAGTGGTGGCGGTCCTTGGTGCGCCCTCTGTTGGTCTGTGGGAGGGAGGGGTTCCGAATCACCCAAATCACTGAATGCTCCCGTTATTTATGACAGCCTATTGGTATCGGTTGATAACGGTATCGGAAATTAAGAATCGGACGATGTTATTGGTAAAAAAAAAAAAAAAAAAAAGGTCTATCTATCGGTAGTAGGTACCCTCACATGTTCTCCCCATGTCCGGTAGGTACCCTCACATGTTGTCCCCGTGTACCTATAGGGTAGGTACCCTCACAAAAACATGCAGTAATCTTGTTCTATAGACTGCCTCACCCTGGTCTCCCCCCATGTCAGGTGAAAAGAAGGCAGCTTGGACTCCTCTTGCATTGAAGGAAGCATGAGGACAGTCCGCTGCCTCCCCAGGTTGGTGGAGAGAGTGTAGGGCCCATGATCACAATGGGTAATTGACACTGGGTGAAAAAAATGTTTCAAAAAAATCGTGGGATAAAAAAAAAATCTTCAAAAGCTACCAATGACTCTGCGCCCCCTCCTCCACAACAACTTGCTCTTGTTCTACAACTTGTTCTGTTTTTTTTTTTTTTTTTTTTTTTTTTTTTTACAAGTAAACCTTTTAAGTGCCATGAATCCCCCATGCATATATCCAGGGGTGTAGTGGAGGGAGGACGCGGGGGACGGCGTCCCCCCACTTCTCTAAAATATTTTTGGGCAAAAGGAAAAAAAATCATTAGCATGGTGAAATACATCTTAATGGCATCATCAAGATGTGTTTCACTATGTTAATGAGTTTCCTTTTTTCTGAGAGTGTACAAATGGAACCAAATGGACCCGCTAGGGTCCATTTGGTTCACATTTGTACACTCTCAGAAAAATAAAATAAAATGGGTGGAATTTCCCTTTAAGAGGCTGACACTGCATATATCCACCCAAGAAAGTATCTGACCAAGTCTGGCCTGAAGGAACAGATAATGATGCCGTATGCCAGATTGTCAAGAGGGGGCACTGTTGCTCTTAGCATTCGACAATGGGCGTATTATTGCAATGCTGCTGCTGTGCGCTCCAGCTTTACTTCTTGTGAATATTGCATGTAGTGTAGGCTACTGTATGGATCAGTGCCATGATCTGGTGTTCCCACTTGACCTAGATATTTAGATATGCAACCTACAACGTGGCACCACTGACATCACTGGATGTTACTCTGCCATATCCGTAGGCTACTACTGACTACTGCATGCGCTTATACTCCATCCAAAATGTCGATCCAAATGTCATGTGTGTATTAGTCAGTGTCTTATGAGTGATCATGGTCTCCAGCACACTGTTCATTTCATTAAGCCATTCTGTGCCAGTGTTTTAAGCATTATGTTATACTTGCTGTTGAAAAATCTACAAGCTCATAGCGCGCCACTCAGTGGCATGCTATGAGCTTGTCATGGATAAATCTTTGAATACATTATTTCAGAGCAAATCTTTACCTTTGGGGGTCCTAGAACGACGATGTTTTCAGATGCGGAGTGTAGACAAACAGATAATTCTGGGGGTCCTTGGAACGAGATATAGAATTTTCAGGGGGGGAGAAATAGAATCAGAAACTAGAATCTAGTGTCAGAAACTAGAATCTAGTGTCAGAAACTACAATCTAGTGTCAGAAACTACAATCTAGTGTCAGAGATTATAATCTAGTGTCAGAAACTACAATCTAACGTTAGGGTGAAATGGGTTATGCCAATTCTGTCAGATTTTTTTTTTTTTTTTTGTAAGGCAATTCCCTTGGTCGCATCTGTTCGAACGACCTCATTCCAGATGGGCCCGGGCTATTGGCAACAAGAAGAAAAGACACAAGAAAAAAAAAAAACAAATAGGAGGATGAAAAAAAGGATAGTGTGAAAAGGCTTTGCAGCACGGGATGGCCATATATGGAATAACAGGTTTATCATTTCTCTTACCAAAGTGTACAGCGGGTTCAGTATAGTTGTGCTAATGGACTGCACACAGCTATGACCTCAGGGCGGATGTAACATTTCCCAATTGGGGGGGCAGGAGAAAATGGTATGGGTGTGGCTTCATCGATGAAGCCGCCCCCATACCATTTTCAGTTACAGGACTTTTATTAGGCAACTAAGCATCAATAATAACATCAGTTGTTGTTGAAGTTGCAACAGACACGCGGTATGCATAAAGCTAAAGGTCTGTTTTCAATGATGAATTCAAATGCTGTTGGTTTAGTGGTGCCACAGCCGTAGTTAGTCAGTAGCAGTAGTAGTAGTGTTTCAAATCACTTTAAATATAAGCAACTTAATTTGAAATATCTTGGGTTTTTTTTGCATGCCATCGTGTTTGGTGGTGGGGCAGCCTGGGCATTTAGGGGGGCATTGCCCCCCCCCTCCATGCCCATGCCTATAGATCCGCCCCTGTATGAAGTGCATCAGTGTGATGAGGCATCTTCTTCCTGTGCGGTCTCTCTCTCTCTACATACAGTCTCTCACAGGCTCCTTGTCGCTTCAAAAAGATAAAAAGGGAGGGGCTAGGAGGGAGGGAGGAAGGGAGGAGGGAAGGGGGGGGGTGATCCTTCTGCTTGTAAAGAACGGTTGCTATAGCAACCGCACTGTTCATCAATGAGTCTAACAATAAAAGGGACCAGTCTCTCTCTCTCTACACTGTATATAGTGTGTGAGTGTGTAGTGTACACACTGTCTCTCCCAATCTCTCTCTCTCTCTCCTCACACACACACACACACACACACACACACACACCACACACACACACACACACACACACACACGCACACACGCACACACACGCACACGCGCGCACACACACACACACACACGCGGTACAGTATGTGTGCATGTGCTAGCATGCATGGACCAGCGTAGACACACACTACAGTATATATACTGTATCACTGTGACAACATGCAAACAAATCATTATACGTATATACAGTATATATAGGCCTTCACATGGGGGGATTATACCAGTGCGACACATTCTAAGGTGGGGTGAGTTTACTTCCCCGTCTCCAATCGTCGTCTGTAAATGTCATCAGATGTTTATGGCGTCAAGGGAAAAAACGATCCAGACCTCCATATGTTTCCGTGATATAAGTAAAACCCCCATGATGCAGCCTGTTTACTACAGGGAAATAAACGTAAATGCAAAAAGTTGTACGCATCACATGCAGCAGCAGGGGCAGATGTAACATTTCCCAATTGGGGAAGCAGGGGAAAATGGCATGGGGGGCGGCACCCATGCCATTTTCATTTACAGGACTTTTATTGGGCAAGTAAAGCATCAATAATAGCATCAGTTGTTGTTGAAGTTGCAACAGACACGCAGCCCGCATAAAGCTAAAGGTCTGACTCAGAGAGTTTTCTGTATTCAATGATGAAATGCTGTTGGTTTAGTAGTGAGATACCGTAGCTGTAGTTAGTTAGTAGCAGCGGTTGTTTCAAATCATTTCAAATATAGCCATTTTAATTTAAAATATCTTGGGTTGTTTAGCACGCCATCGTGCATGGTGGGGCAATCTGGACATTTAGGGGGGGCATTGCCCCCCCTCCCCCCATACCCATGCCTATAGATCCGCCCCTGAGCAGCAGGGGTGTCAGGCAGCCCTGATGTTACGATTACAGCCGTATAGCTTATAGCGAGAGCGGCGGAAGGTCATAGGTTTGATTCCTGCAAAGGTCAAGGGAATCCATCCTTGTTGACACGTCCTTGAGGATGATGCAGATACCCCCGCCATGTCTGTATACCTGCTACGAACACTCCCTCTGTGTCTTCTTGACCCCTGAATGTCCACATACAGGGCAGGACAGACAGGTGGGTGAGTGTTTGGGGCGTGTGCGTAGCGTGCGCCGTGTGTGTGATCTCAGAGAGAACATAAGGCCAAGCTGGAAATAGAAGCTGCCAGGGGTGGATCTAGGCATGGGCATGGGCAGGGGGGGGGGGGGGGCAATGCCCCTAAATACCCAGTCTGACCCCACCCCCCCCCCAAACACGATGCCATGCAAACCAACCCAAGATATTTCAAATTAAAGTGCTTCTGTTTGAAATTATTTGAACACTACTACTGCTACTAACTACAATTTTGGCACCACTAAACCAACAGCATTTCATCGTTGAAAACAGAAAACTCTCTGAGTCAGACCTTTTGCTTTATGCATGCTGCGTGTCTGTTGCAACTTCAACAACAACTGATGTTATTATTGATGCTTTACTTCACTAATACAAGTCCTGTAACTGAAAATGGTATGGGTGCAATGGGTGAAAATGGTATGGGTGCCCCATCCCATACCATTTTCTCTTGCCTCTCAAACATGTATCTCTTGCCCCCCTCAAATGGGACATGTTACATCCGCCCCTGCTGCGTTTTCTCCATGAGCCACACGGGGAGTTGTGAATCAGATTCTGAATGAACGCAGGGTAGACTAGACCAGGGGTATAGGCAACCTTTAGGCACGGGTGCCACCATTGGCACTTAATTCAGAGGGTGATCACTGGCATACTGGCACAAGTGTGAGAGAGGTGATTATTTTTAAGTGCAAATAACATGGATTGCTAAAATAGTTTTTACTATGTTTAATACGCATCAGAGCTCCAAAAACACACAAAAAATCAAAAAGTTGAATTTCATGTTATTTCCCCTTTAAATTTAAATATATAATGGATTGCATTTTTATAGCGCTTTTCTATGCACAGCGTGATACTCAAAGCGCTTACAATGGTCCATTCATTCATACATTGGGAAGTAGAGCGGCGAACAGTCAACGCCAGCGTCCCCACTTCCCACATTCACACACCAGTGGTGGTAACCACTGGAGGCAAGGTGGGGTTCAGTGTCTTGCCCAAGGACACTTCGACATGTAGACAGGAGGAGCCGGGAATCGAACCGCCGACCACTGGATCATTGGCCGACCTGCTCTACCTCCTGAGCCACAGCCACCCCCAGCCAATATATACAAATGTGTAAAGTTAAATTAAGTCCACTCACATTGCACGGAATTCTGCTTTCATTCAAACTCACATTCATTCATTTAACTCTGTCATTATAATAATTGTGTCTAATAATCCTATACATCCTGAAAGAACATAGTGTATTTCTAAAGAAGAGGGCACATAAAGGCGTATGGTCGTATGAAGAGTCAAAATCAGATGGAAATAATGGAAGTATTTTGACACCACCACAATTATGGCGGTGTCATAATTACATAATGTATATAATATGGCACTCTGATTTTAAAATAAAAATACGGCACTTCATCCCAAAAATGTTGCCTACCCCTGGACTAGACTACGTATAATTTATAAAGCAGTGGTTTTCAACCTTTTTCATACCAGGGCCCACTATTTATTCAGAATTTGATCCACATACCACCATTTGAGGCCACTTTAGCTCCCACAGACCCCAAAACTAAAGATTTCTTTTGCTTTTGTATACAATTCCATGCTGGATTTGGGAAACAAAACAGTCAAACCTACAGATCATAAATGACCATTAATCTTCTACATTCTCTAGTTGTGTCGACTTGGGGGTAATTCAGAAGATGAATATTTTAACTCTTGAGAGCGTAAACATGAAACCAAATGGACCCGCAAGGGTCCATTTGGTTTCAGGCTTACGCTCTCAAAGAGTTACATCTGGTTAACCAACTGTCCACATTAGCCTGGGGACCACCTGCAATCCTCATAGGGAACGCCAGTGGTCCCTGGACCACCGGTTGAAAACCCCTGACTTAAAGGGTTTTGGTGGTGGGGGGGAGAAAGGTAGTTGAGTGTAAAATTCAAAATAAGGCACTATTTCGTTCAGCCATTCCACATTTTCCGGTGACAACATTCAGTCTAAATATTCATGGCAATCTGCACTCAAGTGAGCGAGGACCATAGTAGTGAGCACTCTTGTGTATAAAAATGTTTTTGTCTCTCACTCTCTCACACACACACACACACACACACACACACACACACACACACACACACACACACACACACACACACACACACACACACACACACACACACACACACACACACCACACCACACACACACACACGCACACACACACGCACACACACACGCACACGCACACGCACACGCGCACTTCTTTTCTGACATTTATGCTGATTATGAGGGCAATTGCGGCACACGGAGGGAACAAGACTGGTGCACTGGTTTTGTTCCCAATCACATTCAGGTCAATTCTAATGGTAATAACTGCAGCAACTCCCCTGGTACTCTTTAATCTCGCCAGGCTAATGTGGTAGTATAGTAGTAGTCATTTAGTTGGCCCCGAAACGCACTCAGGAAGGTGCGGTACGCCGTACAATACCTGCACTCTGCCCAAATGGTTTATAAAATTTTATTTTTTTCTTGTTTGGCCAACAATAATAACATGGTTCCCGGACCCATTTTTCACGTTCTCCTCTTATTCTCCACCAAAATGAAGGACAGATAGGGGCGAAGCGTCGTTTGAGGACTGTGCGCTGTGTATTTTATTCACTTTAATGGCCAAAATGGCAGTGCTACAGCACCAGTGCTTTCAGCCCCACCAAAATGCTTAAAAATATTTCACTTTAAAAAAAATGCTGCACAGCCATGTTACTAGCTGGCTGTGTGGTGAGGATCTTATCCCTAGATATTAAATTCATTTTATCACGCCCCTTCCTTCCTTCACAAACCCAACGTAAACTTCAAACTTGAAACACCATCTTTACCACAATAACAGTGGATCCACAATGGAAAACACCTATCCTTGGTTATGGTGGTATTTTCTTGTCAATGTACCAATTGAACCAAATACAGGTGTTTAAAACAAATCTGCCATGCATGGTTAAAATGTCGTTTGAACTTACTTAGGGTTTGTATAGGAATGGGGGCAAATATGTCAATAAATAGTGAACCAACAAGCTTTGACACATGCCTGGGATGTTCACAAACGCTGAGTAGTTCAAATGAACTGTAGCCTACATGTTGAATGAAATATACATGTTAATGATAATGTTTTTGTTGTTGTCTTTTAAAGATAGAGTGCCATGATTTTTTCTACCCTAAAACATGATCATCAGGTATTAATGTTATATGAAAAGTAAGACGTTTTCCCAAAAAGTGTACAGTGTTTGTTAAACTGTCATTTTTATGATTCCACCCCACCAGTTCATTAAGTATGCCTGGTTTGCCTGGTGGGTGGTGATGGGTGGAGATCCACCTGAACTGAAGCCACGCCCACAGCTTTAGTTGCATGATAAAGGGGGAGGAGTTAGGGGAGGGGCTGAGCACATGATGTCACTAAATTGAAGTTTTTTTTCATTGGCACGTTTGAATGGAAAGGTTCAGCCCCCCAGGAAGAAACCCTAAATACAAAGGGAAGACATCAGTGTGCATAAAAAACACACCAAGGGATCTATTTACATACTGTCACCTCTTAAACATGTACAAAATTGGAAAAATAAATAAATACAGAAATCACAGCACCCCCTGTTTAAGAGTGGCCATGATATGTTTTATCTAAGGCAGTGGTTTTCAACCTTTTTGATACCACCTTTTTGATTCAGTATTTGAGCCACGGAGCACTATTTGATGACATTTTAGCCCCAACAGACCCAAAACTAAAGACTTTTGCTTTGGTCCAAAATTCCAGGTTAGATTTGGGAAACAAAACAGTCAAACATACAGATCAAAATCACCATTAATCTTCTACATTCTCTAGTTACCCTAACCTAACCCTAGCCTGTAGGGTTAGGTCAGGGGTGGGCAATTATTTTTCCCAAGGGGCCAAATGAGATACATAAAATATTGTGGAGGGCCAAGACTAAAGTCTGCGTAATATTAATTTAATTTCAAGATAAAAGTAATACCAACCATTTTGACACCAGGGCCCACTATTTATTCAGTATTTGAGCCACGGACCACCATTTGCTGACATTTTAGCCCCACAGATCCCAAAACCTTCTTGTTTTTGTCCACAATTCCAGGCTGGATTTGGGAAACAAAACAGGATAACAAAAATGACCATTCTCTTACATTCTCTGATTGAATATGTAGCCTTTGGGCTAATTCAGATGATGAATATTTTAACTCTTGAGAGTGTAAAAATGAAACCAAATGGACCCGCAAGGGTCCATTTGGTTTCATTTATACGCTCTCAAAGAGTTACGTCTGGTTAACCAACTTTCCATATTTAACTTGGAACTCTCTCAAGGACCACTGGTGGTCCCCGGGCCGGTCAGAGTCAGCCAAAGGGCCGCATTTGGCCCCCGGGCCGCATAATGCCCTGGGTTAGATAATCTTTAGTTGTGTAGACTTGGGCTAATTCATGAGATATATATTTTAACTATTGGTTAAAAAACACGGATCTAAGGTAGGATCATCACAATGCTGTGACGTTTTCAATGTCTGATACAGTCGCAAGACAAAATACGGTACGTTTGTATGAATCAGGCATTAAAAAGCACGGTGGCACAGTGGTATTGCTGTCGCCTCGCAGCTAGAAGTTCCTGGGTTTTATTCCCGCCAAGGGAACTGTGGGTGCTGGCAGCGTCATCAGAGTTGGCGGAAAGGGCCTTTCTGTGTGGAGTTAGCATGTTCTCCCCGTGTCCCCTAAAAAACATGCAGTGATCTTGGCCTCTAGACTGCCTCCCCCTGGCCAGCCGGGGCGCCTGATGGAGGGGACAGGAACTGGTTGGAATAACGTGTTCCTTCCACACGCTACGTCCAACCAGGGAAACTACCCCTGTGAGGCAACTTGGACTCCTCATGCTTTGAAGGAAGCATGAGGCCAGTCCGCTGCCTCGATCGATCCCTCCCCAGGTTGTTGGAGGGTGTGTAGAACCAAGGATCACATTATAACAGGAGTTTTCAACCAGTGGTCGGAGGACCACCAGTGGTCCTTGAGAGGGTTCCAGGTGGTCCCCAGCTAAGTTGGCTAGCCAGATGTAACTCATGAGAACGTAAAAATGAAACCAAATGGACCCTTGCGGGTCCATTTGGTTTCATTTTTACACTCTCAAGAGTTAAAATATTCATCACCTGAATTAGCCATTTTGGAATGTATGTTTTGCTTGTTTCGTTTCCCAAATCCAGCCTGGAATTGTGGACAAAAGCAAAAATAAATCTTTAGATTTGGTGTCTGTGGGGCTAAAATGTCCTCTAATGGTGGTCCGTGGCTGAAATCCTGAATAAATGCTGGTCCCTGAGATGAAAAAGGTTGAAAACCCGCTGTTATAGGTAATTGGCACTGGGTGAAAAAAAAAATGGGTTTACAAAATCGTGAGGATGAAATAAAATAAATAAATCAGGCGTTAATATAGCCGGGCCCCTCAACATAATGACTCAATTTGCTCGACAAACCTGCAATGATGCAACACCGTGCAACAACCTGCGTACAATGTGACTCCAGCTGGATCAAATATTGTGATGCTATAGGAATACACAAACACCCAGGGGCGGATCTAGGCATGGGCATGGGGGGGGGGGGCAATGCCCCCCTAAATACCCAGTCTGCTCCCCCAAACACAATGCCATGCAAAACAACCCAAGACATTTCAAATTAAAGTGCTTATATTTAAAATGATGTGAAACACTATCCTACTACTGCTACTGACTAACTACAGCTGTCTCACCACTAAACCAACAGCAGTTCATCATTGAAAACAGAAAACTCTCTGGGGCGATGAAGCCGCCCCCATACCATTTTCTCTTGCCCCCCCCCCCCCCCCCCCCCCCCCCCCCAAATGGGACATGTTAAATCCGCCCCTGCAAACAGCAGTCAGCTTCATAAGCTGCACTGAAAGCGGCAGGTAGCAATTTAAAATGAATGTGAACATTTTAATTGTGATACAATAAGCAAATACTGTATGCCTTTTCTTATTACTGTACAGGCAAGCGGAAAAGTTGTGATTGAGTCACTTAAGCCAGTCAGCCAAGCATTTAATGATATATTATAAAAAAAAAAATAATAATAATGTAAAGCAAAATGTCAAACCGTGAAAAATGTGTTTTCAGTGTGATAAACAATTGATTGATCCCTCTCTCTCTCTCTCTCTCTCTTTGTCACACACACGCACACACACACACACCACACCACACACACACACACACACACACACACACACCACACACACACACACACACAACACACACACACACACATACACACACACACGTTACATGTGTAGACGGTAACAAAAAGAAAAAAATCATAATCTGTCATTATTGCTTTGACAAGCCTTTTTGTCGCTTAGGCAACGTGAGCCGATTCAGGCTGCCAGGGTGAATCCATCACGTTAAATTGGACAAAAACCCTGCATTGTTCATTATTAGCCCTGATGAGATAGACAGATAGAAAGACACCAGCAAGGAACTACGTTGCTACGGCTAATGGACTGTTGGTTCCAGTCCCCTGGACCAGACCAACAAAGAGGAACGTGTTTTCAAGGTGAGCTGAAACGATTTAAGAAAAAAATAAAATAAAAGCACTCTGACGAAGGTGAGGCTGGTAGA
The DNA here is from genome assembly GCA_039105355.1 of Benthosema pterotum. Lineage (NCBI taxonomy): Eukaryota > Metazoa > Chordata > Actinopteri > Myctophiformes > Myctophidae > Benthosema > Benthosema pterotum. Next base: position 49,996,173 of record CM076979.1, read on the forward strand.
ATGACTCAACTGTATCTTGGTCACAGGAGACATTCGGCACGCTGGTGTGACTGCCCCCTCCCTCTCTCTCTCTCACTCTCTGTCTCTCTCAGGTGGGGCGGAACCATTTTGCGACCTCAACCTAGGTCGCGAACGATTGTAAATCAGTCATGGCACAACTAAGCGACCACTAGCCTCGACACCCAGGCTTTCATTTTCATTCGCGTTGCGCGAAAACGGAAAGCCTGGACTAACGCACGTTGGAAAGTGGCCTTGAGGGGGGAGTGAACCTTCCGGGGTGGGCGTCGCTCTAAATGATGTGACGTAGAACAGCAGTGGACGGGGGGGGGGAGGGGCCGGAGATGACGACACGTTAGTGAGATCAAATCAGAGCGCAGCACTTCCGCCGTGTGGATCCCACGACACCCCGCCCCCCCAAGGCCAAAATCATTGAGGGCTAGACCAGGCTAAGCGACCACAGACTGGCATTACTGACTGCGCGCGGTCAGTAACAGTCAGTAACGCCAGTCTGAAACGTTGTCTCTTAAGGCCTGTTCATGAAACTCGTCTGAAATTCATCTTTCCGAAATTTTGTTTTGAAAGCTGCAGCGTTGGATGTTGTGAGAAAGTGATTGGTTGGTTGCACACACAGACACACACACAGCTGCTGCTGCTGCTGCTGCTGCTACTGTATCTGTGTGTATGTTGTATAGTCGTCTCGTTTGTTTTGGATCCACAAAACGGCACATTTGAAGAGGTTAGCAGAGCAGCTCACGGGATCTGCGAGGCTGCAGATCAAACCATCAAACCATCAAACCATGAAACCAAACGGACCCTTGCGGGTCCGTTTGGTTTCATGTTTACACTAGGGCATTAACGACTTGAGATTTTTTCAAGTCGACTTGTCAGACAGTCAAGTCGAAGTTGTATCGATTTATCGTTTTATGGCGCGGGGGGGGGGGGGGGGGGGGGGTCGTCGTGGTGGTTCCCTGAGGGCAGGTGGGGATCAAATGGTGCCGCTATATGCCGGCGCAGTGCTTATACAAAACACATCGCGAGGCTACGCATGACGCATGTGGCAAGCTTAATATGAAAACAATATTGGCACACAGCTGCACATCGTCCACTCCCAGGCCAGCCATAAAAACACATAACATTATCATACGCAGCAGCCCACACGTTAGAACGCAGAATACGATCCATTTACATGTAGCCTCCGCCTCCTCGTCCCTCCTCCTCCTCCTACACCACCATCGCGCGCTTTTCTTTTATGATTCATTCAGTAAATTAATGAGAATGACGCGGACAGAAGCATGCGTCCCGTGCGGTAGCCTAATGCGAAACGAAGAACAAGACGGTCACTGCACGGGGAGGTGTTGGTTGATGAAGTTCTGTATTCCTCTGACACTGTTTGCTGTTCGATCTGATCCGTGTATGTACTGTACGTAATGATCAGCTGGAACGCCGCGCGCCCAGAGCGCAAGAGCGCATGCAGCTGCCTAAATTAAAGCTTAACTCCGATAGAGTTGCAAAGGAAACTTCGAAGGAGACTTCTGTCCGTGAGTGACAGTAACCAATATTACATTTGAATTATATACACAGTACACACGCGTCGCACACATAGAGAAAGAAAAAAGGGGAAAACAAAGGTAAATGTTTAATTCCTCCTCTTTCCTCCTTTCCTTCGGAGGAAGGGAAAAAAACAACTTATCGACTCGGGCTTTTTGGAGTCGACACGTGTTATGCAAATCGATGCATCGATGTATCGATTTTTTGGTTAAAGCCCTAGTTTACACTCTCAAGAGTTAAAATATTCACCTGAATGAGCCAAGATTATAATCTGGTCATTTTGATCTATTGTTTGACTGTTTTGTTTCCCAAATGCAGACAGTCTAACTTGATAAGCGTCCTCAGCCCCGCCTCCCGATGACGCCGCGAGCGCGTCGTGATTCAGTCCGTTTTAACGCGCAGTCGGCTACTTTATTGCGGTCGTTTTGGTCAATACACTGGCCTCCTCTAACCCTAACCCTACACATAACCTCCAGCATGTAACCACACTGACACAGGGCTTAAAAAACAAGGCGGCCAATCAGCCCATGCTGATCGAGAATTTCGGAGTTTCCGTCTTCCGTCATCAATGCAACCGTGTCAGTCGACTCCAAAACAGCATGCCTGGAGGAGGAACTCTCCATCCTGGGAATTATCGTTTGATAACGGTGGAAGCGGGTGCAGGGCTTGACATTAACACTTGCCCGCTTGCCCGGGGCAAGTAAAAAAAAAAAAATGGTGGGGCAAGTGAAGACTGCTACCTGGTTGCCCGATCGGGCAAGTGTGCAACTTAGTGCACTATAACACTACACAAGATAAACATGGGAATCCACAAAAAGTGGAAGGAGCAGCACACCAAATGAAAAATGCAGGACCAGGCTCAAATCTGTTAATCCATTTTAATGAAACACTGACGCGTTTCGGCCGAAGCCTTCATCAGAGTAAAAAACAATACAAGATAAATGTGTCTTGAAGGCAGTCATTGCACGCCATCCACAATTCCAGGCTGGATTTGGGAAACAAATTAATCTTCTACATTCTCTAGTTGTGTAGACCTGGGCTAATTAAGATGATGAATTTTAACTCTTGAGAGCGTAAAAATGAAACCAAATGGACCCGCAAGGGTCCATTTGGTTTAATTTTTACGTTCTCAAGAGTTACATCTACAAAATTTACAATATATTTTTGGGGGGCAAGTGACCATGAGCTGAGGGCAAGTAGAACCTGACTTACACTTGCCCGATGGGCAAGTAGAACCTGACTCCGAGACCTTAGTGTCAACCCTTGCCGGGTGTCCTCAGACGAGCCTTCCATCGTAGCTTCCAAGTCGTCCCGGTATTCCATACATCTCGCCAAATTTGCTGGTGTTCTGTGCTCCTGCGTCTTTCTTGAGCATTCTACATTAGTATGGGGACGTATTAACGTGGACGTCCTCGCGACCTGGTGCCCATGTGTTAATGGTTCCCACAACACCAATTTGCTGGCTGGCAGCTCTTGACGTCTTTGGCAGTGTCCTGTAAGTCGCATTGTCCTGGCTGCTGTCTTGTCGTTCACCCTGAATATAGATTCTCGTTTGAGAGAGATCGGGTGGGTGGGTGGGCGGTCTCATAATCATTTTTTTTTCCATTTTACGGCCAGACCAGGAGAAAATGGCATGGGGTGGCTTCAGCGCCCTGTCGCTTCGTGCCACGGGCACCATTTTTGGTTACAGGACTATTATTAGGCAATTAAGCATCAATAACAACATCAGTTGTTGTTGACGTTGCAACAGACACGCAGCATGCATAAAGCTAAAGGTCTGACTCAGAGAGTTTTCTGTTTTCAATGATGAAATGCTGTTGGTTTAGTGGTACAACAATTGCAGTTAGTAGCAGTGGTAGTGTTTTAAATCATTTAAATGACAGGTACTTTCATTTGAAATATCTATGAAATGTGGGTTGTTTTGCAAGCCATCATGTTTGGTGGGGCAGTCAGGGCATTTAGGGGGGCATTGCCCCCCATGCCCAGCCGTGTGTGCGTTTGACCTGGCTACACCAGTGCAAACCAACTCTTATATGAAAAGCAACCAGGTCTATGGAAAGATCACACTGGGGGTTCTAGATACCAAGAGACATGACAGTAGTAAGGACCCACACAGTCAAGTGTAGGAGCAGTACGTTGCACCACTCAAGACAGTCCTCATAAATCAGGGTCATGTTTTATCATTCATGCCTTTGGAGAAACTCAGATATAAAGTGGACAAAAAGGCTTGGAGTTCCTTTGTAGACTTTGTGGAAGACACGTTTCGTTGAAGTGTTCCGGATTATGTTCGACTAAGACTGTGAAAGCGGCGATATCCCTGCTTTAAGTTTAACTTTTTCCTGACATATAATTGTCTCTATCTTAAAGGTATTATGGGAAACTTTTGTGTGGACAAACTCTGTGCTTGTAAACAGATTTTGACCTAACTCCTCCTCTCCTCCACTCTATTGGCTCATTGTGAAACTTCTGGAGACTGCTGCTACTGCCGTGATTGGCTAAAACGCCGCCTCACCCCCCACAACCCCTCCCTCCCTCCACCCACCCACCCCCACACACTAGCATCGCCTTGTCATCATTAGCACGAAGTCAATTGTTTGTTGACAACAATAAAGTTCTGGACCGTCTGCTTGTATGTCAGCTTTGTTTGTATGCATATTGTCATATGAATACTCAAAAATAAAGTTTAAAAAATACAAATAAATAAATCAGATTCTTGGCTCCCATTTGATCTCTGCCTATGGCATCAGTCTGCTATGCCTGCTATGCTGACCACCACCAGTGGCCCTTGAGAGGGTTCCAGGTGGTCCCCAGGCTAATTGACGGGACAGTTGGTTAACCAGATATAACTCTTTGAGAGCGCAAAAATGAAACCAAATGGACCCTTGCGGGTCCATTTGGTTTCATGTTTACACTCTCTGTCATGGTTTGCAGGTGTTGGCACCCAAGTGCAGGAACCTTGTGCAGGTCCTTGAGAGAGTTCCAGTTAAATATGGAAAGTTGGTTAACCAGATGTAACTCTTTGAGAATGTAAAAATGAAACCAAATGGACCCTTGCGGGTCCATTTGGTTTCATTTTTACACTCTTAAGAGTTAAAATATTTATCTGAATTAGCCAGAGAATGTAAAAGAATTGTCATTTTTTATCTAGGTTTGCTTGTGAAATCCAGCCTGGTGGACCAATAAAGCAAAAGAAATCTTTAGTTTTGGTGTCAGTGGGGCTCAAATGTCATCTAATGGCGTTCCTCTGTGGCTCAAATACTGAATAAATAGAGGGCCCTGGTGTCAAAATGGTTGGTCTGACTCTTACTTTTATCTTGAAATTAAATTAATATTACGCAGCTTTTAGTTCAGCCTTTAGTCTTGGCCCTCGATAATAATTGATGTATCTCATTTGGCCCCTTGGGGAAAAATAATTGCCCAGACCTGGTTTAAATAGTCACTGGAGCTCATCATCACCCAATCAGGCTGAGCTGAGCTCGACAGGTGGTGCCACAGGAGAGGCATACCAAAACATGGGGAAACAGGGAGGAGCTCAGGGTGTGACCATGACACTCTCAAGAATTAAAACATTCATCATCTGAGTTAACCAAAGTCTACACAACTAGAGAATGTAGAAGATTAATGGTCATTTTGATCTGTATGTTTGCCTGTTTTGTTTCGCAAATCCAGCCTGGTATTGTGGACAAAAGCAAAAACAAATCTCAAGTTTTGGGGTCTGTGGGGTCAAAATGTCTCCAAATTTTGAGTAAATAGTGGGCCCTGGTGTCAAAAAGGTTGAAAACCACTGCGCTATATGACATAACTATACAGTATGGCTGCGTCGGCCCTACTGGCAGTCAGTGCGCTCAATAAATGACACTTATTGGTTCCATGGAATGCAATATTTCCTCTGGACAATAAAACAAGCAAACAAACAGACTTCTACATGGCTAGCCTCCTGCTGATCAACTCTGTACAAAAGAGAGAAAATTGAAGTTATGTTATTTTTGAATAGTTGCATGACTCGGCAGAGTCGGGAGCACTGCCGAGCGTTTGAAACAGCATGAGGGGCATTCCATTCACTGCGCGGAGGCCATTATTGTAGCCCATGTAAAAACCAATTTGTCGCTGACTTGTGAAGAATGACTATTTGAAAAGAGATGGCACAGTAGTCAAGTCTGTCAGAGAATGGGCAATCTTCACAAATAGCCTTTTCAGCATTTCTAATCTTTCAAATTCTTCAGTTTTGTCATTCTTTTTTGTGTGTGTGTGTGTGTGAGAAATGGAAGCGGCTGACCTTAAGACACCTTTACGCTATGCTATGGGGTGGAACCAGAAGCCGAACTTTGAAGTCTGAACATGACCACTGTCCTGAACAACTGTATCTTAACTACCAGTGATGGGCAGTAGCTTGTTACAAGTAGCTAAGCTACATAGCTTAACTACATTTTCCCGTAACTTGTAGTGTAGGTTACTACATTTGCTCTGGGAATAGCTTGTAGTGAAGCTACACTACTTGTTTCGAGTAGCTTGTAGTGAAGCTACACTACTTGTTTCGAGTAACAAGGATTGTAGCTTACTACATTGGGTAATGGGTAGAAAACCTCTAATATACATCCCAAAACTTAAACATGCCACCATCCTATGTTCAAACCCTCCGCTAAATTATTATCATTATGATTTTTACCCATATTGTTTTATTATTATGATTAGTATTTAGAAAGTTGTACATTAAGATGAGATATATATTTATATTATTTAGTGATTATGTAGCAAGCTACATCAAGCTACTTTTGTCATGTAGCTTGTAGTGTTGCTTGCTACAAATCTCTGGCGATAGCTTGTTGTGTAGCTTAGCTGCATTTTTTCGAGAGTAACAAGTAGTGTATAGGTTACTACATTTTCCCAGTAACTTGCCCATCACTGTTAACTACTGTCTATCTATATTGACAGTTATCACTTCTGTTGTAGTTGTACTTGAGTTGTACTGTAAATCTCCTAAAATGCATAATAAAAGACGTTGATTCATTCATTCTTTGTTTTTTTTTCTGAGATCTATTGTAGTTCTTTTAATTATCTTAAGATAGATTCATATAAGATCCAAAAGTGAAACATATATGAATTAGGTGCCAATCTCAAGAGTTTGCAAAGTTGTTGTTTTTCCCATATGGGAAGGACAGGAAGACCATTGTAGCCAGGGGAGGATTATCCAACGGACCCCTGAGTGTCTGTGTGATCGCTATATACACAAGCCCAAAAAAAGGAATAACTTTTTTCTCTAATTAGAAATGGCCTTATTCATTTTGTGTCAATAAAATAACCCCAAAAGTCCTACACCATTATGATGGTGATCAACTTAATGTAATGTAATAATAAAATAATAACAAAATAAATAAATAAATAAATAATGATCTAGGGGCGGAATTCGAAAATGTGTGTGGGAAAATGTAATAAGCTACTGTCCTTGTTACTCGAAACAAGTAGTGTAGCTTCACTACAAGCTACTCGAAACAAGTAGTGTAGCTTCACTACAAGCTATTCCCAGAACAAATGTAGTAAGATACACTACAAGCTACAGGAAAATGTAGTTAAGCGATGTATCTTAGCTACTTGTAACAAGTTACTGCCCATCACTGCAAAGGTTGTAGCTATAGGCTACTCAGATGATGTCAATATAATGTGTTTGGAATGTTCCATTCTAGTTATAGATGACAAGTATAATGTATTTATCCATATGAGCCTTATTAGCCAGGGATCCTTTTAAAGCATGTCTGGTGGTCATCCCGGTGCCCCCCCTCCCCTCATGGCACCCCAGGCAACTGCCTAGTCTGCCTAATGGCAAAAAACACCCCTGGGGTTTTGAGTGAGCATCGGAGCAGTAAAGAGGGAGTCACAGTGGTCAAGCCTGGAGATGACTGAGGCTTGGACCAACGGCTGGGCAGAGACTTCTTGGTGTGGAAGGACTCTGATCCTCCAGATTATGTTTTAGCCTTCGTTGTATATGAGGGTCACTTTGTGCTATGGGGAGTATACGGTGTGCTGCAAGAAAAAATTAACCCAGACAGCCCTGCAAGGAGTTCCTTTGAGACTACTTTTTTTTTCATGGCACTTTTCATGCTAGTGGAAATGGAACAAATTGGAGCCTATATACTTTATACACAATTTGGAATTAATTGATTAATTAATTCAGAGCGCTTTACAGTAACCAATGGCCATCTAGAATCATCAAGTAAAACGTACCCTTAGAAAAAGCAAAAATATGTTACTTATTACTTGGAAAAGAGTTTTGTCATCTCTCTCCCTCTCCCTCTCTCCCTCTCTCCCTCTCTCTCTCTCTTCTCTCTCTTCTCTCTCTCTCTCTCTCTCTCTCTCTCTCTACACCTATAGCTACATGTATAAGCATTTATTTTACATGTCAAATTCAGCTCTGAAATTTATTCCAGACATGTTCTAGTATAAAAATAAAATATCAGGTGAGGTTTTCTCGTCTCCTGAACAGTTCCCAAATGACTCAACCTCAGTTTACAAGCGGTCACATTTGATTACTTGCTCTTACTAACATACTAGCTGCAATGTAGGCCTATACTGCCAGAACATGACGACGTAATTTGTGGATTCGGCCAAAAACATCCTGAACAACCGTTTAGTTAGACATACAGCATCTGATTTAATTCCCCCGAGGGCTGAAGGATTGGACTGAATGGGATCCAGCACAGATAGACGGTGGGAAGTGGCCGTCTAGAAGGCCGAGTTAGTAAATTCATGCAGATACTATATGTAGGCGGCCCAATTTTTTTTAATTTTGTACATTAATTGGTTATAAACACAATATCTAATGTTTCCAGTCGCACAAAGTGCGCAATATTAATATTTTTTAAGAAAATGACAAGAAAATCCTCAAACTGTGTCAAAGTAAAACGAACGCCCTAAGCCAATCACAGCTCGCCATGGGCCAGAGTCGCAATTGAGCTGGCCAATCGCGTTCTTCGGTACTCCCTGTCCCTGATGTAAACAGGAAGAATCCCGAGACTTCTAGTGGCAGCAGCAACAGGACTTCAGCGACGACAGAGGTAATAATTAATATAATTAGAATAATTATGATTCGGTTTTACACATTCTAATAGTTTGATTCAATCGATGCATAGATATAGACTGCATGCGCCATACTTAGTGATACTATATTGATAGTATAATATTGTACGAAATAAAGTTTAGTAATTTACGACGAGGCCGTTGAGCCTCTCGGGCTGGCCCTCATAGCGACCAAACTATGTTGTGCGCATTGATCGATCACTAATCAATGGATTAATATTTGCAGCTGTTCATTCAATAAATGATTATCTTCCACGGCTGCTGATAGCAATCGAAACGGTCACGGGGAGTTTGTATCGTGCCACAGTATAGTATCGTGCCACATTAAATCCAGGCTCAACCTCAAGTTGGTGTTTGCAATGTGTTACTGTAAGTTTCAATTCGTGTTTTAGTTTGAGATACGGTTATTTGTTCTATTTCTCAAATTCGAGTTTGCACAGGTTTGGTTGACGTTATGTGTTGGCTTACAGATTATTTTTGTTTGCAGTGCATATGTCATAATCATATTTATCATATATTCATTATATTGTCGATGCTTTATTAAGCTTGTTGTGCACCACGCACAATTGAGCATTCATCACAATTTTAGGTAATTAAAATGACTGAAAGCTTAACATGTTAACATGTGACCAATCAATTGCTATGATTGTTTGCTATGATTTGCTCTACTACAGTTTTTTAATTTCAGTTCATAACGGTGGCAGAGGCAGAGTGTGATGGGTAAGTGAAGCTACAGAAGAACAGGTTAGTTTATCAAACATAGGTCATTAACAAAGATTGCATTAGATTCATCAGAGGTCTCTCTTCCCCAGTGCCGGCATCATCATGTTGACTGGGACAGGTGACAACAATCATTATTGAATATCATGTTTAAAATAATTGCAGGGTCCATTATAAGAGGAATTTATTTAAGATAGTGTAAAGACATTGATATGAAACACCATTCCCCACAGTCACTAACAAGCCGGCCAGAGATAATTAGAAAAATTGTGTATTCAGATGAGTCTGTGTACATTGTCCCCATTTGTCTCTAGGAGGCTGCCCTGTGACAGCCATATCCCTAATTTGAACAGATCATCTGAGATTAACGTTCTAGTATATTTTTAACACTGGATGTCTGTGTGTTTCAGGCAAGTTGCAGAGGAGCAGGCAGTGACACACCTCCGATTGTGGATGAAGAACAGATTCAATGCAGTCAACTATTTATTTTCACTAGGATGGCATTCCCCTGTCCTGTTTTTTTTTAGTTCCATGTAGAATGCCATACTGACTTAAGATGGAGAACAAAAACAGGGTCATATTAATGGCATCGTATTTGACATTCAACATTCCTTTCCCTCAAATTATTCTGGAGAAATGGTGGTAGCCTTATAATAAGTCATCTTATATTTGGGACAAATTATGCTCAAAGACCAGCTCTGCAGTTCTGCTAATGCTGTGTCAAATGTTGCAATTACTTTGTGTGGTTGCACTTCTAAGGTTGCAGAAAAAACTATTGAAAGATTGGCCAGAACCATATCCTATCCTATCTAGTACAACAGTGGTTTAACATATCTTTGAAACTGAGTGTAGTGTCTGTCCTAAACTGGACACCACTGGTTGCTTCAAGATTCAAGTTTCAAGATCTAGTTTTGATGTGTGCAGTAACAAAAAAAAAAAAAGATGTCCAAACATTGATGTTTATTTACCGTCACTTAGCAGGATAAAGGCCCACAACAGTGAGCTTGATACAACTGCAGTTCTTTGTTCCTCTGACAAGCACAGCCAACAAACTGTTTGGCTCGCATTTTATTCAGCAACACCTGAGTACAGGTAGATCACTTCCTCATATAGACTAGTCACCTGACCACTTTGCCCTTGGCTGAACCTACCATCACGTCATCATACAGAAATATAATGAATGAACAGAAATGGCTCTCACACTAAGAGCCACCCCACTAATCTCTCACACTAAGAGCCACCCCACTAATCTGTGGGTTGGGTCCATCACAGACACATATTGACCAACTTTTATGAGAGAAGCATATGCATATTAATGTTTTTGTAACCTTAATTTACAGGTTGTATACGGTAGTCATACTATGGTGATAAACTGAATATAGCCATGTTGGTCTATGCATTTTGCCACCTGTTAATGTACAGATGTTTAGTAGAATACTTTATGTGGGTGTTCAAATTATGCTTGAAATGTACAATATTTAACTCAGTATTAGAAAATTGGTTTTCTCTTACATGCCATTTGAATGTGTTCCATTTTGTAAAAAAGCATGTAGCACTGCCTGTGATAGCCCACATTGTTGGGTATTTCAGGAACATGGTCTGCTGTTATATTAAAAGTTATATTAAAATATATTATATTAAAAGTTTCAATTGCCTTTTCAGCAATAACACTTTCTTCAGTGTCTAATGCTATCCATTGTTGTGCACATTGCACACATTTTGACCAACTTTTGTCTGAAAAACATTGTTTGTTTGTAAACGACGCTAGATGCATACAGCACTTCAATATTGCATGCTTGTTGATGGTACAGTGGGGTCACCCCAGGACAGGTCGGATGTTGAGGGGCTTCCTACCGTGTTTGCTGGTGCATAGGTATAGGTCAGGGGTTTTCAACCTTTTTGACACCAGGGACCACCATTTATTCAGCATTTGAGCCACGGACCACCATTTGGTTACATTTTAGCCCAAAGACCTACAACTAAAGATTTCTTTTGGTTTTGTCCACAATTCCAGGATGGACTTTGCAAACATAACAGTGTAAACTTCTTAATTAAACAGTGCAAATTCAGATGATGAATATTTTAAACTTGAGAGTGTGTAAAAATGAAACCAAATGGACCCACAAGGGTCCATTTGGTTTCATTTTTACATTCTCAAGAGTTACATCTGCCTAACCAACTTTCCATCATTTAGCCTGGGGACACCTGGAACCTTCTCAAGGACCACTAGTGGTCCCCGGACCACCTGTTGAAAACCCCTGGTATAGGTAATGAGATCTCCTGACGTAAGAATAGTATGCTGACCTCCAGTGGCGCAATAATGAATAACCTTTGACATCAATGGACGATTGCTTTTTATTCTGCAGTTCGGGAGATTCATTACATCACAGTTGATCAATCAATTGTAGGTAAGACAATGATAAAAAGCAACCATGTACGAATTGTACTGCTTCAGTGTAAATACCAGAATTTACGTCAATGTTCCAAAATACAAGAATGTATTGAGACTGAACAATATAACAAAAATAGCGTGATTTTTTAAAGGTAATCTGCAACAAAGTACTGGCACAATGTGAGTAATTTAGTAGCCTAAATGACACTTGTATAATCAAATAACGTATGCATTAGTAGTCTTAACTTTGGCGTTGTGGTATAGCTATAGATGAGACAGACAAGCTGGAAATGTTGTAGCCCTACTTCATTTTATTTGAACAACCATTTGGCATCGTAGGTAAGACAATTGATGAATGTAGGCTATCCATATAAGATCTGTACTGTTGTAGTACAATTTTCCAAAGTGATGAAATTATTTTGTACAATTACATGGTCAGCTAGATAATGATCAAAGGTGAGTGGTATGATGATCTGTGCTTTCTTAAGGATTATTCCCAAATCCAAACGCTTACTACATAGCTGATCTACAGAATATGAGCTTTCATGTGGGGGTGATTAACATAAAAACGTCGTGGGAACAAGTGGTTTATACTAGGGTATAATTACATTGACGGGCAATGCACGTGATTTTCTATAAGGATGCAGATGCAGCGCAGAGCTTGCTACGGATTTGTTTACGTGAATACACGCGCAGACCTGGCAGTTTTCTGGAAAGGTTGCCGGGTTTGTCTGATAGTAACCCTCTTTTAGTAACGATAAAATTCATTTTTAAAATCGGTTCGTTCTCGTTACGACGCAAAAATTCGAGCTGGAAACATTAATTACAGTACTTATAAGACTTTTATCTACCCACTGAGAAAAAAAAACGTAGACTACATCGTGCGACTTGGGTGATAACCGCTCCCAAGCCCCCAGCCCACGGCCTAAGAGCCATCTCATCTGGTATGTACCGGTAATTGCATTCATGGTGTCATGTCTGTACATTGTCCCTGAAAGCCAGCTCTCGTCTGGGTTAAAGTAAATTGAGAACAATTGCAGTGCTTGCTGGCTTGACAGACAGACAGACAGACAGACAGACAGACAGACAGACAGACAGACAGACAGACAGACAGACAGACAGACAGACAGACAGACCGATAGCAAGCCACATATAGCCAAATTAAAGGCTTCCTAGGGGCACATTAATGCACAGGCTTGCTGGGAGCTTACATCCATCATGTATGAGACGTCAGATCGCATCAATACATCACAATGTTTTCAGGAAACCAGAGACGCTCTTTATTTTTATATAACAATGTAACAATATGACTCGCTATGGCTATTGATTCTGACACTTGATAAGGGAATCAATGGAACAGGGCTGGCGACAGCTCCTGAAGGCTGCCTGTGTGGGCATCATGAGTTAAGATCGTTTCAACTTGAAATAAAGCAAATACTAATATAGAGAATGTTCAGAGGGAGTGTATCGGCTGACAGGCTGCTGCAGAACTGAGCAAATATGATTAATTTATGAAGATCTGCCGTATCGCAGTTGGAGCCACTTCTTTTTAATATTTGTTTTGGGCTTTTTGCCTTTATTGAAGGTACTTAGCAAAGATAGACAGGAAAGCGTGGGAAGGAGAGAAAGCAAAGGTCACGCAGCAAAGGTTGTCGCGAGCAGGACTCTAACACACGACGTGGTGTCCCCCGCTTCGACCCTTATCAAGCAATAACTCCCAGGATGCTGCTTATTAATCCGAGTTCCTTAGCAAGGCATGCTGTTCAAGACATAAGCACAAGTCTTCCAATAGAATTAATAGATGCCAGACAACCTGCTTCCTCTTGAAAAAGAAAGAAAAATGACGTATACGTCTAAATAGGTCCAGGCACACATTCAATTGTAAGAAAATGATATAAAGATCATGTCCATTCCATAATTTTACAGTACAGCGATATAGTGCAACATTTGTCTTGCAATGAGCCCTTCTCAAAACTCCATCCTTTGAGGGCGGAGTTTAGTCTTTCCTGGTCAAGCTTTCCTCTTCTAACATACCTATTGAGAAGGTTCCAGGTGCTCCCCAGAATGGAAAGTTGGTTAACAGATGTAACTCCTTCAGAGCGTAAAACGAATCATGTTTACACTATCAAGAGTTAAAATATTCCCCAACGGAATTAGCCCAAGTCTAAACAACTAGAGAATGTAGAAGATCAATGGGCATTTTGATCTGTATGTTTGACTGGTTTGTTTTCTCCGAAATCCGAAATCCAACCTGGAATTGTGGACAAAAGCAAAACATTTAGTTTTGGGGTCTGTGTGACATCAAATGGTGGCTCAAGTTCTGAATAAATAGTATATAACATAGAACAGCACAGGGAGCTGTCTGTGGTGCTGAAGTGTTCTATATAACATAACAGCACAGGGAGCTGTTGTGGTGCTGAAGTGTTTCTATATAAACAAAGAACAGCACAGGGAGCTGTCTGTGGTGCTGAAGTGTTTCTATATAACATAGAACAGCACAGGGAGCTGTCTGTGGTGCTGAAATGTTTCTATATATACATAGAAACAGCACAGGGAGCTGTCTGTGGTGCTGAAGTCTTTCTATATAACATAGAACAGCACAGGGAGCTGTCTGTGGTGCTGAAGTGGTTCTATAAAACATAGAAAATCACTGGGAGCTGTCTGTGGTGCTGAAATGTTTCTATAGAACATAGAACAGCACAGGGAGCTGTCTGTGGTGCTGAAGTGTTTCTATTAGGGGTGGGACTCGATTAAAAATTTTGATCTAATTAATTAGAGGCTCAATAATTAATTAATCTCAATTAATCTCATTTTAATCGCATATTATTATTTACCTGAGAAAAGTGAGAAAGCACATTTTTGAACTGAATTTATTATTATTATTATTATTATTATTATTATTATTATTATTATTATTATTATTATTATTATTATTATTATTATTATTACCCCTATCGCTTTTGGTGCTCAAATGGTCAATGCGATATTGCCGGTGTACACCAGAAATTTCCAGTCCACACTGTGCGAACTGTGGGGGCGTGAAAAATCAGCGGATGGTCTCTAAATTTTCCGGGCCCCCTCCTCTTCGTGTGGACACCACATGTTCACCGATCAGTCCTTCAGATGACCCACACTGCTATTTTTTCCTCTGTGTCCATTTTAGGGCCTTATATTGCAGTTCAAGCATAATTCCACAGGGTGGCAGGCTATTAACCAAAACTCTACATGTGTACATGGTGTACATGTCCCAGACTTTTACATGAACATGTCTAGGTCATATTACAGGACATATTACAGGCTTACTATAGCCACGGCTGGTTCCCAAAATGTGGTTCGGGGATGTCTGGGAGTCCAACCATGTACACGGGCCATAGTTTGTATGCATGACCAGTAGTTTTACATAAAAGTTTCTAGATTACATTACACCACAGCCTAGTACAGCCACGGCAGGTTCCCAAAGTGGGGTTTGGGGACCTCTGGGAGTCCAACTATGTACATAGGCCATAGTTTGTGTGCACGACCAATACTTTTCCACAAACATTTCAAGGCTATAGTACAATCCAGCCATGTCTGGTTCCCAAAGTGTGGTTCAGGGACCACTGGGAGTCCAACTATGTACACATGCAATAGTATGTGTGCACAACCAAAAGTTTTATTACAGTACAGCTATGGCTAGTTCCAAAATTGTGGTTTGCTGACCTCTGTGGGTCCGACTATGTACAAAGGCCATAGTTTGTGTGCACAACCAATACTTTTACACAAACATTTATAGGCTATAGTACAATCCCAATTCCCAAAGTGTGGTTCAGGGACCTGTGGGAGTACAACTATGTACATAGGCCAGAGTTTGTGTGCACGCCCAATAGTTTTACATGAACACTATGTTATATTACAGGACAGCCTACTACAGCCACAGCTGGTTCCCATGTACAACCCCAATTCTGTTGGAGTTGGGAAGATGTTCATTCATCCATCTTCTTCCGCTTATCTGAATAATTAAACTGAATGTTCAACTTTATTGTTTGTATGCAAATATTTGCTCATTTTGATTTTGATGGCTGCACCACCTTTAAAATATAATCAAATATAATCAAATATTCAGACAATCCGAAGAACCTATACGTGATTGGCTGAAAACCTATTGAATGTTTTTGACCTTTGATCCCTCAGATGTCTTCTGCATTAAAACCAACATCACCGTGTGAGGGATATAACTGCAATTGACTCATGCACATCATATTGGCTGACTGACTGACTGACTGACTGACTGACTGACTATTGTAACATACTCCTCCCTGACGATGTCACTGGGACAATTTACTTATTTTTGTACCACAATTCTTCTATTAGACCACTTAGCCTAAACGTGTGCGAGGAGACTGGCACTTATGAACCCAGAGGATGAGAGATTGGAAGTGTTATAAAGGGGCCTCTACTACTCTATTCTCCCATTTGACAGGACTAGGCTAGACTTTGGCACACTAGGCTGCACTGCCCTAGACTCAAATGGGCTCTAATAGGCTGTAGGGGGATGTCATGCTGTACTAGGCTTCATTAGGCTGTAGAAGGCAATACTGTACCATGGTCAACACATGCCATGTAAAACTATTGAATGTGCACACAGACGACTGCCCGTGTCCACGGTGGTTATTATCAATGGTGTGACATAATATAGACTAGTACTTCCCTCTACTACTCTATTCTCCCATTGGAGAGGACTAGGCTAGACTTTGGCATACTAGGCCGTACTCAAATGGGCTCTAATAGGCTGTAGGGGTGTGTGTTAGGCTGTAATAGGCTTCATTAGGCTGTACGAGATAATACTGCACTATGGTCAACACATGTCCAAGAACAAGAGTTGTGCCCCTACGGGGCACAGGTCTCCACCGTCCGGGCTCAGGTTTGAATGTGTGCACATTGCAAAGATCGTGGGCACGGACGGGCTACGTTTGAACGTGTACTAGTACTAGTGTGTCAACTATGACGTCGTCATGACGTCATGGGACAGACAGATTCAGGAGACGGACGGGCTGCGTGCACGGACAGACAGTCGTGGGACAGACAGATTCAGGAGACGGACGGGCTGCATGCACGGACAGAGGGCGTTTTATAGTCACCACCTTCGGTGGAGACAACAAAAAGTATTGAATGTGCACACAAACGACTGCCCGTGTACACGGTGGTTATTCACAATGGTGTGATATAATATAGACTAGTACTTCCCTCTACTACTCTATTCTCCCATTGGAGAGGACTAGGCTAGACTTTGGCATACTAGGCTGTACTGCACAAGACTCAAATGGGCTCTAATTGGCTGTAGGGGTGTGTGTTAGGCTGTAGCTTCATTAGGCTGTACGAGGTGATACTGCACTATGGTCAACACATGTCCAAGTAAAAGTATTGAATGTGCACACAAACGACTGCCCGTGTACACGGTGGTTATTCACAATGGTGTGACATAATATAGACTAGTACTTTCCTCTAATACTCTATTCTCCCATTGGAGAGGACTAGGCTAGACTTTGGCATACTAGGCCGTACTCAAATGGGCTCTAATAGGCTGTAGGGGGGTTTGTTAGGCTGTACTAGGCTTCATTAGGCTGTACGAGGTAATACTGCACTATGGTCAACACATGTCCAAGTAAAAGTATTGAATGTGCACACAAACGACTGCCCGTGTACACGGTGGTTATTCACAATGGTGTGATATAATATAGACTAGTACTTTCCTCTACTACTCTATTCTCCCATTGGATAGGACTAGGCTAGACTTTGGCATACTAGGCTGTACTGCACTAGACTCAACTGGGCTCTAATTGGCTGTAGGGGTGTGTATTAGGCTGTAATAGGCTTCATTAGGCTGTACGAGGTGATACTGCACTATGGTCAACACATGTCCAAGTAAAAGTATTGAATGTGCACACAAACGACTGCCCGTGTACACAGGGTTATTCACAATGGTGTGATATAATATAGACTAGTACTTTCCTCTACTACTCTATTCTCCCATTGGAGAGGACTAGGCTAGACTTTGGCATACTAGGCCGTACTGCACTAGACTCAAATGGGCTCTAACAGGCAGTAGGGGGGTTTGTTAGGCTGTATTAGGCTTCATTAGGCTGTACGAGGTGATACTGCACTATGGTCAACACATGCCCAAGTAAAAGTATTGAATGTGCACACAAACGACTGCCCGTGTACACGGTGGTTATTCACAATGGTGTGACATAATATAGACTAGTACTTCCCTCTACTACTCTATTCTCCCATTGGAGAGGACTAGGCTAGACTTTGGCATACTAGGCCGTACTCAAATGGGCTCTAATAGGCTGTAGGGGTGTGTGTTAGGCTGTAATAGGCTTCATTAGGCTGTACGAGATAATACTGCACAATGGTCAACACATGTCCAAGAAAAAGTATTGAATGTGCACACAAACGACTGCCCGTGTACACGGTCGTTATTCACAATGGTGTGATATAATATAGACTAGTACTTCCCTCTACTACTCTATTCTCCCATTGGAGAGGACTAGGCTAGACTTTGGCATACTAGGCTGTACTGCACAAGACTCAAATGGGCTCTAATTGGCTGTAGGGGTGTGTGTTAGGCTGTAGCTTCATTAGGCTGTACAAGGTGATACTGCACTATGGTCAACACATGTCCAAGAAAAAGTATTGAATGTGCACACAAACGACTGCCCGTGTACACGGTCGTTATTCACAATAGTGTGATATAATATAGACTAGTACTTCCCTCTACTACTCTATTCTCCCATTGGAGAGGACTAGGCTAGACTTTGGCATACTAGGCCGTACTCAAATGGGCTCTAATAGGCTGTAGGGGGGTTTGTTAGGCTGTACTAGGCTTCATTAGGCTGTACGAGGTAATACTGCACTATGGTCAACACATGTCCAAGTAAAAGTATTGAATGTGCACACAAACGACTGCCCGTGTACACGGTGGTTATTCACAATGGTGTGATATAATATAGACTAGTACTTTCCTCTACTACTCTATTCTCCCATTGGATAGGACTAGGCTAGACTTTGGCATACTAGGCTGTACTGCACTAGACTCAACTGGGCTCTAATTGGCTGTAGGGGTGTGTATTAGGCTGTAATAGGCTTCATTAGGCTGTACGAGGTGATACTGCACTATGGTCAACACATGTCCAAGTAAAAGTATTGAATGTGCACACAAACGACTGCCCGTGTACACAGGGTTATTCACAATGGTGTGATATAATATAGACTAGTACTTTCCTCTACTACTCTATTCTCCCATTGGAGAGGACTAGGCTAGACTTTGGCATACTAGGCCGTACTGCACTAGACTCAAATGGGCTCTAACAGGCTGTAGGGGGGTTTGTTAGGCTGTATTAGGCTTCATTAGGCTGTACGAGGTGATACTGCACTATGGTCAACACATGCCCAAGTAAAAGTATTGAATGTGCACACAAACGACTGCCCGTGTACACGGTGGTTATTCACAATGGTGTGACATAATATAGACTAGTACTTCCCTCTACTACTCTATTCTCCCATTGGAGAGGACTAGGCTAGACTTTGGCATACTAGGCCGTACTCAAATGGGCTCTAATAGGCTGTAGGGGTGTGTGTTAGGCTGTAATAGGCTTCATTAGGCTGTACGAGATAATACTGCACAATGGTCAACACATGTCCAAGAAAAAGTATTGAATGTGCACACAAACGACTGCCCGTGTACACGGTCGTTATTCACAATGGTGTGATATAATATAGACTAGTACTTCCCTCTACTACTCTATTCTCCCATTGGAGAGGACTAGGCTAGACTTTGGCATACTAGGCTGTACTGCACAAGACTCAAATGGGCTCTAATTGGCTGTAGGGGTGTGTGTTAGGCTGTAGCTTCATTAGGCTGTACAAGGTGATACTGCACTATGGTCAACACATGTCCAAGAAAAAGTATTGAATGTGCACACAAACGACTGCCCGTGTACACGGTCGTTATTCACAATAGTGTGATATAATATAGACTAGTACTTCCCTCTACTACTCTATTCTCCCATTGGAGAGGACTAGGCTAGACTTTGGCATACTAGGCCGTACTGCACTAGACTCAAATGGGCTCTAACAGGCTGTAGGGGGGTTTGTTAGGCTGTATTAGGCTTCATTAAGCTGTACGAGGTGATACTGCACTATGGTAAACACATGTCCAAGTAAAAGTATTGAATGTGCACACAAACGACTGCCCGTGTACATGGTGGTTATTCACAATGGTGTGACATAATATAGACTAGTACTTCCCTCTACTACTCTATTCTCCCATTGGAGAAGACTAGGCTAGACTTTGGCATACTAGGCCGTACTCAAATGGGCTCTAATAGGCTGTAGGGGTGTGTGTTAGGCTGTAATAGGCTTCATTAGGCTGTAAGAGGTGATACTGCACTATGGTCAACACATGTCCAAGTGAAAGTATTGAATGTGCACACAAACGACTGCCTGTGTACACGGTGGTTATTCACAATGGTGTGACATAATATAGACTAGTACTTCCCTCTACTACTCTATTCTCCCATTGGAGAGGACTAGGCTAGACTTTGGCATACTAGGCTGTACTGCACTAGACTCAAATGGACTCTAATTGGCTGTAGGGGTGTGTGTTAGGCTGTAATAGGCTTCATTAGGCTGTACGAGGTGATACTGCACTATGGTCAACACATGTCCAAGTAAAAGTATTGAATGTGCACACAAACGACTGCCCGTGTACACAGTGGTTATTCACAATGGTGTGATATAATATAGACTAGTACTTTCCTCTACTACTCTATTCTCCCATTGGAGAGGACTAGGCTAGACTTTGGCATACTAGGCCGTACTGCACTAGACTCAAATGGGCTCTAACAGGCTGTAGGGGGGTTTGTTAGGCTGTATTAGGCTTCATTAAGCTGTACGAGGTGATACTGCACTATGGTAAACACATGTCCAAGTAAAAGTATTGAATGTGCACACAAACGACTGCCCGTGTACATGGTGGTTATTCACAATGGTGTGACATAATATAGACTAGTACTTCCCTCTACTACTCTATTCTCCCATTGGAGAAGACTAGGCTAGACTTTGGCATACTAGGCCGTACTCAAATGGGCTCTAATAGGCTGTAGGGGTGTGTGTTAGGCTGTAATAGGCTTCATTAGGCTGTAAGAGGTGATACTGCACTATGGTCAACACATGTTCAAGTGAAAGTATTGAATGTGCACACAAACGACTGCCTGTGTACACGGTGGTTATTCACAATGGTGTGACATAATATAGACTAGTACTTCCCTCTACTACTCTATTCTCCCATTGGAGAGGACTAGGCTAGACTTTGGCATACTAGGCTGTACTGCACTAGACTCAAATGGACTCTAATTGGCTGTAGGGGTGTGTGTTAGGCTGTAATAGGCTTCATTAGGCTGTACGGGGTGATACTGCACTATGGTCAACACATGTCCAAGTAAAAGTATTGAATGTGCACACAAACGACTGCCCGTGTACATGGTGGTTATTCACAATGGTGTGATATAATATAGACTAGTACTTTCCTCTACTACTCTATTCTCCCATTGGAGAGGACTAGGCTAGACTTTGGCATACTAGGCCGTACTGCACTAGACTCAAATGGGCTCTAACAGGCTGTAGGGGGGTTCTTTAGGCTGTATTAGGCTTCATTAGGCTGTACGAGGTGATACTGCACTATGGTCAACACATGTCCAAGTAAAAATATTGAATGTGCACACAAACGACTGCCCGTGTACACGGTGGTTATTCACAATGGTGTGACATAATATAGACTAGTACTTCCCTCTACTACTCTATTCTCCCATTGGAGAGGACTAGGCTAGACTTTGGCATACTAGGCTGTACTGCACTAGACTCAAATGGACTCTAATTGGCTGTAGGGGTGTGTGTTAGGCTGTAATAGGCTTCATTAGGCTGTACGGGGTGATACTGCACTATGGTCAACACATGTCCAAGTAAAAGTATTGAATGTGCACACAAACGACTGCCCGTGTACACGGTGGTTATTCACAATGGTGTGATATAATATAGACTAGTACTTTCCTCTACTACTCTATTCTCCCATTGGAGAGGACTAGGCTAGACTTTGGCATACTAGGCCGTACTGCACTAGACTCAAATGGGCTCTAACAGGCTGTAGGGGGGTTCTTTAGGCTGTATTAGGCTTCATTAGGCTGTACGAGGTGATACTGCACTATGGTCAACACATGTCCAAGTAAAAATATTGAATGTGCACACAAACGACTGCCCGTGTACGCAGTGGTTAGTCCCAATGGTGTGACATAATAAAAACTAGTACTCCCTCGACTACTCTATTCTCCCATTGGACAGGACTAGGCTAGACTTTGACATACTAGGCTGTACTGCACTAGACTCAAATGGGATCTAATAGGCTGTAGGGGGTTTGTTAGGCTGTACTAGGCTTCATTAGGCTGTACAAGGCAATACTGTACTATCGTCAACCCATGTTCATGTAAAACTCTTGATTGTGCACACAAACTATTGCACATGTACACAGTGGTTAGTCCCAACTGTGTGAGGATCTACAAGCCTAGTACAGGCTGATAGAGCCTATTTGAGTTTAGTACACACTAGTCTTGTCTAGTCCAGCCTGATCCATCATAATACAGTACGGTAGTACTCCCCTCCACTACTCTGTTCTCCCATCGGGCTCGACTAGGTTAGACCTGGGCATACAAGGCTCTACTGTACTACATATGTTCATGTACAGTAAGTGCATACAAACTATTGCCCATGAGTGGTTAGTCTGTTTGAATTCATACAGCCAAGTACACCCTAGTCTAGTCTAGTCCAGTCTGATCCATCGTAAGTAGTAGTAACTGCATACATTAATATGCTTTTCACATAATCAACATTTCTTGTCATGTTTTCTTAGTGGTCTCACAATATTCAAATTAATTGAGATGCGGGGGTTTTCATGATCTGGACACCATAATCAAGATTGATATATTTTTTTAAAGTATTTCACTTAATGCACAAAGGATTGAGAATATATTCAATTTTGGCTTTCTATTATACTACGGAAGAAAACGTTTACAAATGTTTCTAACTGTGTATCTCCACAGTCCACACTGTTGCACTGCTATCTTAAAACTGTGTATGTAGGGGCTTCACACTTTCAGAACTGCCACACCAGTTGACTGAGAACTGACTAACAGCAGGTGCTGTCCATTGCACTTAACGAGGGTTCAATCCAGAATGTGCTGTGGGGGGGGGGGGGGATCGTTCTGTTGCATTTCTATTTGTGAGTCCAAACCAAACGGTTAATCTAAATGGTGTTTAGATTAACATGTATTGAAATGGTTGTTTATTCATGCTTCATGCAGATCTTGTAGATCTGCTGATTTCAGATTAATTACTTCATTATCTCTGTATTGGTAGGATCCTCACCTATAGCATAATGTAAAACCAGAGAGACAAGGTTCATAAGGTGTGGTTCAAGGACCTCTGGGAGTTCAACTATGTATGCAGCCCATAGTTTGTGAGCCGGGCCAATACATTTACACAAACATTTCAAGATATACAGTATGTAAATCATCAAAATCATCAAAATATAAATATTAATAATGTAGCATGGAAAATACTGATTACCCGTATATATATATATATATATATATATATATATATATATATATATATATATATATATATATATATATATATATATATATATATATATATAATCACACTACAACATTTTCAAAAATGTCTAAACAATATGGACAATGAAAAGTTCAGATCAACTACATTTCAAAGCAATTCAAAACAATTTATACCATGAAAAATTCAATCATACACTTTAATGTAGCCAGATAACCATAAGGCAGTCTTTCTGACATGAACAAATAATAGTTCACAATAGGCAAATAATAGCACTTTTTCTGTCAGATGCTGATCTGCAGGAGGATGCAGGAGGATGCAGCAGTCAGGATGTGGTCCTGACTGCTGACCGCTCCCATTTCGACCATGTGATGTCAACATTGTAGCCCTCACTCCATAGTCTAGTTATCATCAGTCATCAAACATCTTTGTACATTATTTGAGGGTTATATTTTACCACTCACAGATATGTAGAAAGATGATCTGTGTGAAAAAATCCTTTAGTGTAATTTCATAATCGTAGCCTCGGGGAAGACGGATGGCGTTCCCGGGCAGGAAATTAAGTGCCCTGTGCCCACGCCTCTCGGGATCCCGAGTGTAGTTCGAGGACCTCTGGGAGTCCAACTATGTACTCAGGCCATAGTTGTGTGCGTGACCAATAGTTTCATGTGACCATTTCTAAGCTATAGGACAGCCCAGCCATGGCTCGTTTGGTTTGGGGACATCTGGCTTCCAACTACCATGTTCATAGGCCATAGTTTGTGTGGACAACCCATACCTTTACATAGACATTTCTGAGCTATAGTACAATCCAGACATGGCTGGTTCTCAAAGTGTGGTTCGGGGACCCCTGGGAGTCCAACCATATACACAGGCCATAGTTTGAGTAAACGACCAATACATTTACATGAACATTTCAAGGCTATAGTACAACGTACAATCCAGCCATGGCTGATTCCAAAGGTATTGTTCGGGAACCTCTGGGAGTCGATCTATGTGCACAGGCCATAGTTGTGTGCATGACCAATCGTTTTAAAACAATCCAGCCATGGTTCGTTCCCAAAGTGTGGTTTGGGGACCTCTGGGGGTCCAACTATGTAGACAGGCCATAGTTTGTGTGCATGACCAATAGTTTCATGTGACCATTTCTAAGCTATAGGACAGCTCAGCCATGGCTAGTTTGGTTTGGGGACATCTGGCTTCCAACTATCATATGTTCATAGGCCATAGTTTGTGTGGACAACCGATACCTTTACATAGACATGAACATTTCTAGGTTATATTACAGGACAGCCTAGTACAGCAACGGCTGGTTCCCAAAGTTTGGTTCGGGGACCTCTGGGAGTCCAACTATGTACAGAGGCCATAGTTTGTGTACACAGCAAATACTTTTACACAAACAAGTGTAGTTGGAGGACCTCTGCCATCCAACTATGTACACAAACTAGAGTTTGTGTGTACGACCAATACTTTTACAAGTACATTTCTAGGTTAAATAATAAAGGAAGTCTAGTACAGCCATGGCTGGTTCACAAAGTATGGTCCGGGGACCTCTGAGAGTCCAGCTATGTACACAGCCCAGAGTTTATGTGCAAAAACCATAGTTTTACATGGACATTTCTAGATTATATTACAGGACAGCCTACTACGGCCACAGCTGGTTCCCAAAATGTGGTTCGAGGAGCTCTGGGAGTCCATGTATACGGGCCATAGTTTGTGTGCACTACCAATAGTTTTATATATTTCTAGGTTATATTACAGGACTGCATAGTAAGTAGTAAAAGTGTGGTTTGGGGAACTCTGGAAATACAACTATGAACATAGGCTATAGTTTGTGTGCAAAAATAATACTTTTACAAAAACATTTCTAGGCTTTAGCAAAATCCAGCCATGGCTGGTTCCCAAAGTGTGGTTTTGGGATGTATTGTACACAAACCATAGTTTGTGTGCAATACCAATACTTTTACATGAACATGTATAGGCTATATTACAGTCCAGCCTAGTACAGCCATGGTTGGTTCCCAAAGCTTGGTTCAGGGACCTCTGGGAGTCCAATTATGTATGCATGCACAACCTACAGTTTTAAATGGACATTTCTACATTGTTTTTCTGCAAGACCAATAGTTGTATATGAACATTTCTAGGCTATAGTACAGTCCAGCCTAGTAGAGCCATGGCTGTTTCCCAAAGTGTGGTTTGGGGAAATCTGTGGGGGCAACTCTGTACAATAGTTTTACATGAACATCTCTAGGTACAGTACATCCATGGCAGGCTCCTAAAGTGGGATTTGGGACTGTAGTAAGGACACATTCATGTAAAACTATTGGCCGTGTAGATGTCATGTATAAACTATTAGCATCTGCAAGGATCTACAATGCTGGCAGGACCCTAGCTGGAGCTAGCCTAGCTAATAATGCAAACTGAATCAGCTGTTGGCAAAAAAATGCTTGAATGCTTACTGTATCCAGATTGGCCACCCCAGTTCTAAAGTAGGGACATTTTAGAAAACTGGAGTGGCCAATCAAGACACAGCATGCAAATTGTGTTAAAGAGCCATTGTTGGAAATCCGTTCCCTAGGAAACAACAGGGACACTCAGCTATGCTACACTCATATGACATGCCAATGTCCAGCAACTAGTATGGCTGCACTAGGCTGGACTGAACTATAGTCTATGCATGTTCATGTAAAAGTATTGTTCGTGACACAAACTATGGTTGTGTACATAGTTGCTTGTGTACATAGGATGCCAGAGGTTTTCAAACTACTTTTTGGAAACCAGCCATGGCTGGATTGTTATATAGCCTTGAAATGTCTGTGTAAAACTATTGGCCGTGCACACAGACTATGGCCTGTGTACATAGTTGGACTCCCAGTCCAGTCATGGCTGGATTGTACTATACCCTTGAAATGTTTATGTAAAAGTATTGGTCGTGTCTCGTGCACACAAACTGTAGTCCGGGGACCTCTGGGAATCCAACCATGTGGTTGGATTCCCAGAGGTCCCCGGACTACATTTTGGGGAAACAGCCTTGGCTGGATTGTACTATAGCCTAGAAATGTCTGTGTAAAATTATTGGTCGTGCATGGAAACTATGGCCTATGTATATAGTTGGAATCCTGGAGGTCCCTGAACCACACTTTGGAAACCAGCCATGGCTGGATTGTAGTATAGCCTTGAAATGTGTATAAATATTGGCTGTGTACAACAAACTATGACCTGTGTACATAGTTGGACTCCCAGAGGTCCCTGAACCACACTTTACGCACCAGCCTTGGCTGTACTAGGCTGCCTTGTTATATCACCTAGAAATGTTCATATGTAACTATGTACATAGTTGGAACCCCAGAGGTCCACAAACAATACTTTGGGAAACAGCTATGGCTTGATTTTACTATAGCCTAGAAATGTATGTGTAAAGGTATTGGCCGTGCACACAAAACTATGGCCTATGTACATAGTTGGATTCTCAGAGGTTCCTGAACCTCACTTAGGAACCAACCATGGCTGAACCAACAAATGTTCAAGTAAAACTATTGGTCGTGCACATAAACACTGTCCTGTGTACATAGTTGGAACCCCAGAGGTCAACACACCACACTTTATGAACCAGCCATGGCTGGATTGTACTATAGTATTGAAATATTTGTGTAAATGTATTGGCCGTGCACACAAACTATGGCCTTTGTACATAGTTGGACTCCCAGAGGTCTCAGAACCAAACTTTGGGAACCAGCCGTGGCTGTACGAGGCTGTCCTGCAATATAACCTTGAAATGTCCTTGTAAAACTATTTGTCATGCACACAAACTCTGGCCCGTGTACATAGTTTGATTCCCAGAGATCCCCGAACCACACTTTGGGAACCAGGCGTGACTGTACTTGGCTGTCCTGTAATATAACCAACAAATGTTCAAGTAAAACTATTGGTCCTGCACACAAACACTGTCCTGTGTACATAGTTGGAACCCCAGAGGTCAACACACCACACTTTATGAACCAGCCATGGCTGGATTGTACTAGCATTGAACCATCCTTGGCTGGATTGTACTATAGTCTAGAAATGTTTGTGTAAAATTATTGGTCATGCACACAAACTATGGCCACTGTACATACAGTAGTTGGACCCACAGGGCCCCCGAACCACACTTTGAGAACCAACCATGGCTGGACTGTACTAAAGTATTGGGCGTGCACACAAATAATGGCCCGTGTACACCATAGATCTCTGCTGCCCCCCATTGATAAAACAGTGTCAACACAGCCGTGTTCACGAAAGGCACTAATTTGTGATCATTAGCCCTATTTTGGTATGGCAAAAGTACAACTTGTGTGCACCGAGTTACTTGCGTACACAAAGCCTGTCAATTTGAATTGAAAATGCCTGCCGTGAACGCAAAAAACTATTGTTATTATTATATTATGAGTGAAGCAATGAACTGAATGAGTGAAGCAATGAACTGAATACTAGGCCTGTGAATCTGTGGGTGTCCCACGATACAATTCAGTATCAATTTTCTGGGTCACGATTCGATCCAAAAACTAGATTTCTAGATTTTTTTTTTAATTCTCGATTCAAAAAGATTCCCCAATTCCAAAGCTTTCCTCTTTTCTTTTTTTCTTCTTCTTATTTACCAAATTCAAGTACAAACGTTAGCATTTCTCAGTCAGTCCAGTACAATAATTGACTCTGGGGCAAAATAAATAAAATACTGGTACTTGGAAGACTAGCTGGTAAGAAAGGCAGTGCCACACACACAGCGCTGATTGTTCTGGAGCATGCATTTGCGTACATTTAGCAGTCATTATTATCATGCAATTTAGCGTCAGATAAACACAGTGAAGTGAACTACTCTGAACTAGGCTACTATGATCAAACCGCTCACGGAGGATTTGTTTGCCCAAAGCCCACGTCAGTTGATCATCTGAGCGCGCGCGCACACACACACACACACACACACACACACACACACACACACACACACACACACACACACACACACACACACACACACACACACACACACACGGCTACAGCCAATATGAACTCGACTCCAGCTGCACTGATGAGCGCCGGTCGCCAACTCCAGTTTGTCCCTATTCAAGCCATTGAATGTCGGACACCTCAACGTCGCTCTGGTACTAGCCAGAATGCAGAAAGACTTACCCAAGCTCCCTTCTCTTCACGGGGCCAGTCCAATGGCGGCTCTTCTACATAGATTTCTACGAAACGGGGACAGTAACACTAGCTCCAACATGTTGGATGTGATTTGAGGCTCGAACTGCTGCGATGGTATGCACATTCTTTGTTGCATAAACTGCCTTTTCTGTCCACGCTTCCATCCGTTCTTTGCTTAAATCTAAATTTGCCATCAACGGGGCCGAGTAATGCTTGCTCATCTGGTTTGTTGTTCATGTTGCGAGTTGTTTTGTTTTGTTTTTGCTGCGGGGGAAGAGGACGACGAGGCGGACGGAGCTTTAGGGTATAGACTGAGTTACGTTTACTCCATAGAGCTAGTAGACCAATGGCGATTCTTCTACATTGACTTCAACTGCAGTTTGTCCCTATTCAGGCCATTTGAACAGCGCTCAAGCGCTCAGTTTCTGACTCCTCAATGTCGTGACTCCGGGTGGACTGCCGCTTCCGTGTGCGTTAGCATATTGGGTAGGTGTGAAACGGTGATACAGTGAGAAACGTTCCACTTCAATGGTGTGAATGGGCCATGAGTGACAAACGTTCCGTTCCAATGGTGGACAAAGAAAAGGTGCGAATAAATGCGTTATTTTTTATAACGCGCTATATTTTCTGTAATTAATTAGTCTCAATTAACGCGCTAAAGTCCCGGGCCTAGTTTCTATATAACATAGAACAGCACAGGGAGCTGTCTGTGGTGCTGAAGTGTTTCTATAGGAAAGCACAGGGAGCTGTCTGTGGTGCTGAAATGTTTCTATAGAACAGGGGTGCCCAACCTTTTTTGACCCAAGATCTACTTTTCAGCAGCCAACCCCTCCGGGATCTACCAGTCCAATATCAACATTTCAAACCACACGCATCGTTGCCAGCTTGCAGTAACATCACAACAACACAACACTACTTTGTTTTACCACTTTACTTTATGTTCATATAAGCATAAAGTACAACAGACTTGTCATAAATAGGCCTACAACAGTACAACATAAGTACAACAGACATGTAGATCCCTGCACGGGACTGATTATTCGATCCCGCTCCCGCCCGCTCCCGCTAGATTTCTGTCCATTACCGCCCGCTCCCGCAATGATTTTTATTTTGACCGCCCGCGGCAATCGGCTGTCCGCCGCTCCCTCCCGCAACAAAAAAGAAGACACTTTTTAGTCCCGCCACATCCCGCGAATGTATTACTTAGTCCCGTTAATACCGCAAAATCTCAGTTGAGATTGAAAAACACACGGAATGAGGCTGCAGGGCCGCAAGTTAAAAGAGAAAGAAAGACGGCGTTGTCTCTACAGCATTATATCAGCACCATGGGGGAGGAACAGCACCAATTAAGTTTACAGGTATTATTTATCTTTAGCCTAAATATTTCACATTTCGTAATATAATCTGCCTGTCGAGAACATTTAACATGGCTCATAGTAGGTCCTATCTAAAAGCACGATCAGCAAAGACCACACAAACACATAACATAGGCCTAATAATAGGCTATTTGCCTTTTTAACAAGGCAGCGCACGAGCGCAGCAGCCAAACAGGCTATGAATATATAGGTCTATAAGGCCGAAATTTTCAAAATTAATTAATAAATTAATATTATTTATTTCATTTAATTAATGAATCAATATTAATGAAATCAGTTCAGATGAGTTCAATATACGAGGCAAAATAGCCTACAAATTGGCCAATAAGGCCGATTTGACCAACTTTTAACACAGAATTTAAATCAAGTAGCAGCTTTAAACAGTATAGGCTAAACAGTGCATATAGTGCAATGGACGTAAGAGGTAGTTATTAGGCTTTGCTTAAATAAAATATAGCCATCCAAACAGACTAGAACTAGACTATAAGTAGAATTCTGAAATGCAAGAACATGAAATAAAGTGCAGCAACAAGTAGCCTAGTAAACGATTGACAAACCCACTAATCTAATACCTCTTCAGATTGCTGTTGAGAAACAGAATAGCCTATTGCAGACGGCCTCCGGGGCCAGGCTTGTGCGTCCTTCCTCCAGAATGCATCCACAGACACTAAAGGCCCTCTCCAAGGGCGCAGAGGACGCCGGTATGCACAAGATGGATCGTGCCAGTTTTGAGAGCGCTGAAAAGCCGGTTTAATGGCGGAAGTAAGCGGGATTTTGCGGGTCCCGCTTATTTTATCTTGACCGCCCTCTCCCGCCCGCAGGCATTTTCATGCCGCCAGCGCCGCAACAATTTGCGTCGGGTCCCGCGGGACCCGCGGGATCCCGTTCCCGATGCAGGCCTCTACAGACATGGACAAACACTGCCATTGCATTTTCTTATCCACTGCCTTTTTTTTTCTTTCCCCCCCACATCTCCCGAGATCTACTTGAGATCAGGCCGAGATCTACCGGTAGATCCCGATCTACTGGTTGGGCTCCCCTGAAATAGAGGGTCCTGGTGTGAAGAAGGTTGAAACACACTAATATAGCTCACAGAAGGTAGGCTCTCGTCACGGCCAAAGAACAAGGAGGCGCCCAGATGGAGCTGGGAGGCGAGGCACACGGGGGAACCTGGGAACTGTTGCTGTAAAAGCTGAGATGTCTTAAAAAGGCGACCACCTACCCAGGATGCCGATATGGGTGTATGGTAATCAGCCTCGGTGTTGTCTGATGCTGTGCAAAATGTCAATGAATGCAAATTCTGCTGAAGCCTAATTGTTTTTAATTAGAGTAAATCTACAATAACCCCCACCTGCCTTCGCGGGATATTTCAACATTTTTGCAAATAAATAAATAAATAAATACGTGTTAATGATCTTTACAACAAGATTTAGAACACTTCCCTGGATGTTTGTGTGTTTACTTTGTAATATATAGTTTTAGATATTTTAGATTTTAGCAGTGAGCCCTGTGTCTCTGAAGTCATGGACACTACTTCCTGGACTACAATTCCCATAATTCTTTGTTTCACGAAAAGGGGAGGAGCTGTCTTGTCTGGTTGTAGTGTGAACTGCAGGCAGCCCGTGGATTCATGGCTAGGAAATCCCGTGCTCCTGGAGTTTAACATTGGGCGCTCGTTCATGTGCGCGTGGAGACAACATTCCTTACGCATTTTCCGCCGGAATTAGCACCTCCTTCCCTATTTTTGCAACTTCCGCCCACCAAATTTTGGTCTCCTTCCGCCAACCACAATTCCGCATTTGCGAAACTGCGGAAGGAGGCACTACTTCCGGCGGTCTTCAATACAAGTGAGCAACTTGTATTGAAGTGAATGGCAAGGGGACGGGGCTATCGCTCCCGTTCACTCTCTATAGAGATGCGCAGTGACGTCACCGCCCCTGTTCCGGAAGTCTTTTCCCCATTCATTTTTCTCATAGACTTTTCGAAAATAATATATATCAAGACGATTACGCCGCGGACAAAGCCAACTCGAGTCGTGACGAATCATGATGACACACACAAACTTTTTGGACAATAAAATAATTTCTAAGATGAAAAACGAAACAAAAAGTCTTGTATCATGCCGTTTTCTACTTCTTCCTAATTATATATTATATGACGATATTGTGTTGTCATGATTTGTCACGACCCGAGTTGGCTTTGGCCGCGGCGCAATCGTGTTTTTATTAACCATTTTCGAAAAGTCTATGAGAAAAATGAATGAGGAAAAGACTTCCGGAACCGGGGCGGTGACGTCACTGCGCATCTCTATACTTTATTACTCTATGGAGTAGGGCTGTATACCGAAGCTCGGGATTCGAACCATTCGCTCGCTAAGGTCGCCACGCGAACGAATATTAATGATCCCGAACCATTCGCATTTATTTATTTATTTATTTAACTTTTCCCCCCATCTAGTAGATGTGCGACATCGAGGGGTCAGAAACTCGCTGTGAAACGCGCTGTTACTGCAGTTGGAAATGCATTGTTTTCACTGAAGGTGTCCCATTCTCAATATAAGTCTATGTAGGCGATCCGCCATTAGACTAGCTCTAGGAAGTGAACGGAGTTTGCGCAACTCCGTCTGTACTCTATAGAGCTGCACGCTGACTTTGGGGTTGGTTTTATGGTTATGGTATGGTATTTACCTAGCCAGCAGCAGGCTAGCCAGCAGGCAGTTTAGACTAGCTTACAATAGACACGTAGTCGTTCACAGCAAACAAATAATTAAACAAGCCTTTGGTTGGTTTTGGTTTTATGGTTAGCTGTCCAGCAGAAGCAGGCAGTTTAGACTATAGCCTACAATAGACACGTAGGCGTTCACAGGAAACAAATAATTAAACGAGCCGACGGACGGCATGTTTTGGCAATCAGAACAGCGTGTTACCCGTGGCTGTCGGATCAGTCTCATCAGAAAGGAGAGAAAGGAGAGCGGTGTCATGACTGGTGTATTCACTGATGTCAATCACATCTCAGGGCAGTAGAAAACTTATCTACCGATGGCAACATCCACGATTTTAAGAGTTAGTAGACGCGTGTCGCGGGGGGGGGGGGGGGGGTCGCAGCATATTGTTTTTTTTTTTTTTTTGCGAAGGTTCGAAGCTCGGCCTGAAATTGCTGTCCGAGGCTCGAATGGCAATTTCAGGCGACTATACAGCACTACTCTATGGAGACAACATGTAGTCCGGGAAGTAGTGTCGATGACATCAGAGACACGGGATCGCTGCTAACATCTAAAACATCTAAAAACCACATACTGCACACATAAAAAAAAAACCAGGAAAGTGTTGGACTAATTCATTTTGGCTTCAGAAGAGGGAATTCAAACAGCTCTGTAAACTTTAGGGTCAATTTCTTCTAATGGAGGCTCAGAGAGAACAGCATTGAGTTGAAACAGTGAATTCCGAGGGGACTCATTGACTGTGTTGAATAAGTTTATCACGCTGAAAAGCCTGGAGGGCTCCGAGTGTCAGTTCTCGCTTCATGCTGTACCTTCACACCTCTTCTTAATGACCATGCGGGTCACTTCCCTTCGGGGGGGATGGGACCGCAGAGGAATGCCAACACATTTTATTTCCTCATGCCAGTAGCACTGCTCCAAATTAAATCATGGTTTTAAGATAATTTCCCTTCAGCCGAGTAGGAGACTGCTGAGCACCAGTGTTGGGCAATATCACTTAGGAGAGTGTAATATCTAAACTTTACTTATGATCTCTTAGAAAAAGTAATATTATTACAATGTATATTAGTTATTACTTTACTACTTACCTAATCTGCCAAAGAATAGAGATGTACACAATCACAATCTGTTTAGAGACTTGTAGGTCATGTGTGCAGAATGCTGCGGTGGATCTACAAACTACTGCACATCTCTGTTGTTATCTGTTGATAGCTTGTAAATCTGTTCTATTTTCACATCATGCAACGATAGGCTCATTTGTAAAAAGCAATGAGGCGTGTTTTGGTAGAGTAACATATTACTTTTTTGGCAGAGTAATATCGTTACACTACTTTTGCTGGGAAAGGTAATGATATTACAATAATATGTAATTTATTACCGCCCAACACCGCTCAACTTTTATTTGTATAGCACTTTTCATACAAAGATTGTAACCCAAAGTGCTTCACATAACACAGTGGACAGCAAGGCACACGTGCTTACAAGGCAACTGTGACAATACGACAGTATAAACAATGCAACAATACAACATGAAGTAAAAGCAATGTACTAGTGTACATAAAAACACAGAAATAAAAGTAAAGCAGAAAAAGGCATGGTGTGCAATAGCGCAGTTACTCAAAAGCCAGTGCGAAAAGGTGAGTTTTAAGTTTGATTTTAAAGGCATCCACCGAGGTGGTCTGCCTGAGTGCTACTGGCAGTTTATTCCAGGCTGTTGGACCGTAAAAACAGAAAGCTGCTCCACCAAATTTTCTGATGCTCATGTGAAAGGTCGGTATTGCAAGGAGGCCCGAAGAGGCGGATCTGAGGGGGCAATTGGGTAGGTTTTTGGGTAAGCAGTCGAGGAGGTAGGTAGGTGCGAGGCCAGTGTTGCCAACTGCCAAAATCCAAAATGCACTAGTGGCACTTCCAAAATGCACTAGAATGCGCTAGATGCTCGCCTGGAAGGGAATATGACCATTAAATGACCATTGATCTTCTACATTCTCTAGTTGTGTAGACTTGGGCTAATTCACATGATGAATATGTTAACTCTTGAGAGCGTAAAAATGAAACCAAATGGACCCGTAAGGGTCCATTTGGTTTCATTTTTACGCTCTCAAAGAGTTACATCTGGTTAACCAACTATCCATCATTTAGCCTGGGGACCACTGGTTGAAAACCACTGTCATAGGAGGAAAAATGGTGAAAAATGAGGGTTTTATCTCTGGCGCCTGTCAATCAATTTCACCCCAACTCACCAGCCAAAAAGCACTAGATTTTCCGCCAGGAGTTTTTCACTAATTTTGACCCTACGGGGGTCTGAAAAAGCGCTAAATATAGCGACAAATGCGCCAAGTTGGCAACACTGTGCGAGGCCATTGAGGGGCAGGAGTCTGCGTAGTAGAGCTATACGCAGTCCTGCCCCTTTCATGACGTCGCCTGTGTTCGTGAAACAGAATCCTCATTCATTCTAAGCCACAGTAAGCCAACTCGCGACAAATCATGACAACGCACACAATAGTATCATGCAGTGTTGGGAATATTACTTTACCTTGTTAATATATTACTTATTAATTATTACCTTCATTTCAAAGCAATATATTATATTACAATATTACTGTCTGAGCAAGTGTAATATATTAATATTACTATTACATATTACATTAATCAAATATTGCGTAGGCCAGTGGCATACCTACAATAAAGCAAGCGTACTTGGCTTTCTGGCCAAATCCATATGAAATCAACTTGAAAAAAGTCACTCCTAAATAATTTGATGACAAAATAAGTAATTATTTAACTTCTGCAGTTGTCAAGATAATTTCACAAGAACATTTTCAATGAAACAGATCGACAGAAAGTAGTATTGAATGTAATGCAGTAATGCAGAAAGAAAAGTATAATATATTAGATTGTTTTAGTTAAGTAATATATTTATATTACAAGTTACTGCATTTTGGTAATATATTATGTAATATATTAAGTTACGTAGTGCACATGTCCCAACACTGGTATCATGCGATATCTAATCAGCAAGAAGTAGAAAACGGTTTTGTTCCAAGAGATGGTGTGTGTGTGTCATAATGATTCGTCACGACCCGAGTTGGCTTTGTCCGCGGCGTAGTCTTTATATGAATCATTTTTTTTTTTTAATTAAGAAGAATGAATGGGGAATCCGTTTCTGGAACAGGTGCGACGTCACGACTGGGCGGGACTGCGCAGCTCTATAGATCGCTCATACAGAGTTAATCGATTGAGAAAGATTAGGGTGGAAAAAAAAACGTCCTCTTCCGTTTCCATGATGCAATATTCTTTGTGCGTTTTTTTTTGTGCAACCGCGTTTTTTTTTGTGCAACCTCTCAGATCTGTAGATTCCATAACAGAAACTGCCATGCAGGAGATTTGGGACATTTTTATTTGATTATCTCCAGTGGTGAAAGTGGATCACATTTCTTGCCGGGTCTATAAATGTTTTTTTTTTTTTGGAGGTCCAAACTCCACAGTGTCCCTAAAAAGCATAGGAAAATGCTTTTTTTTGGCACAGCATAAAACACAACAGGCCTGCCTTACACCTGCTACATTAGGCTACCTACTTCCTTACAGCATGATTGAATATTAATATAGTGTCTATTATTATTATTTAGTCTTGGTTGCATTTGCTTATGGTTGTTTATGCTGTATAGCTTACTATAGCCTAGTTTCAGTTAATTCAATGAATAAGTAGCTAAAGTATAATGCAAACTGCATTGGAGGTTCATTCAACGTACATTTTTTTAGACCCTGCGCGTCCTGGCATGAAATCTTGTCCCGGGACTGCGTCCCTGCCCGACCCCCCTCACTTTCACCACTGACTATCTCCAATTTTATAAGGTTGTCTGTGATGGAATATTGGATGGGATGTGCCTCAGGGCAAGATAAGGATCTGTAATATGAGAGCTGTATTCGCTGATTCACACAGATTTCATCCACATCTCAATTAATGCGAGAAAAAATAAGGAAAAGTCGACGCTTCAGTCGTTACGGCGCATCCATCATCAAAGACATCCAATCAAACACCATCTCTAAGAAGATTAGCCTTTTGAGTCTGGCCTCATAGAATCTCATGGATATTTTATGCATGCCAGTAGTAGCTTGATTGATACGTCGGAAGGACCTCAGATTGACCTCTCACATTAACCCATTCTGAACTAGAAAAAAAGTATTCGGAAAAAGATTTTCGCCACATTTT
The DNA here is from genome assembly GCA_039105355.1 of Benthosema pterotum. Lineage (NCBI taxonomy): Eukaryota > Metazoa > Chordata > Actinopteri > Myctophiformes > Myctophidae > Benthosema > Benthosema pterotum. The sequence continues at coordinate 50,033,054 of CM076979.1, forward strand.
CACCTTTTTCAAAAATATCAGACCTACAAGCTCATAGCGTGCCACGGAGTGGCACGCTATGAGCATGTAGGTCTGATATTTTTCAATGCCTAAAACAATGCTAGTGATGATATGTAATGCTAAGTAATGTTAATTATGCTAACTAATGCTAAGTCATGCTGATGCTACGTATTGTTAATAATGCTAATAATGCTAGTAATGCTAAGTATTGCTAATAGTGCCAATATACTAAGTAATGTAAATAATGCTAATTGATGCTAACAATTATTAAAGTAATGCTGCTAATGCTAAGCATTGCTAATGCTAAGTAAAAATGCTAATAATGCTAATTATGCTAAGTAACGCGTACCCGCCCACTGTGGCTTAAACATCTCTATCCTTCACCAGAACATCAATACCACGACCTCCATTTAGCATCGGCCCCCGTCACAGTCAACATGTCCAGCACACACACGCACGCAGCCACACACACACACAACACACACACACACACACACACACACACACACACACACACACACACACACACACACACACACACAACACACACACACAGACAGAGAGACAGAAACAGACACAGACAAACGCACGTACATGCACACACGCATGGACGCATGGAGACACGGCGAAATCAATTTGCAACTGCGTGTTTTACTATTGGTTGTGTCCGATGCTAAAAACGTCCCGACTGATACTTAACCTGCCATGGCTGATAGTTCAACTGCCGCAACTGATACTTAAACTGCTGCGACAGATAGCCTATTGGCGTGTCCTTTTTTCATTGGTTCTTAGCCTTAGCCAACTGATATCTGTCTACCGATATCAGGATATCTGCCGCGACTGTTACATCTGGTCAAAACTATACCAGGTAGAATTGTGGTTGGGCCAGTCTAGGCAAAATCACGCTATTTTTCGCCCAGTCCACCACTGGTCAGATGTAACATTTTCCAGTTGTGAGGGTGTGTGTGTGTGTGTGTGTGGGGGGGGCATGGGGGTGGGGGCGGCTTCATCACCCCATAGCCGCACCCATACCATTTTTGGTTACAGGATTTGTATTAGGCAAGGAAGCATCAAGACGGCGAAATCAATTTGCAACTACTATTGGTTGCGACCGATGCTAAAACGTTGCCTGATACTTAACCTGCCATGGCTGATAGTTTCAACTGCCGCAACTGATACTTAAACTGCCGCGCAGATAGCCTATTGGCGTGTCTTTTTTCATTGGTTCTTAGCCTTAGCTACTGATATCTGTCTATACGATATCAGGATATCTGCCGCGACTGCGGCAACGGCTAGTACATACAGTATAGAAAAGGGTTAGGATACAGAGCTTTTTTCAAATAAAAAGTTTGGGAAAGGTGGAAAAAGGTCGCGACCATTAATATTGGTTTGTCAGACTGACATCCTATCAGTCTGCGGCCGTCTGCCTCAGTCTCATGCGCACCGCTCACACGCAACAACAACACACACCACACACACACACAAACACACACACAAACACACACACACAACACACACCACACAAACACACACACACACACACACACACAGACTCTTCTCTTCTCTCTCCATCACCCACCACGCCTCAAGAAAGAGCAGAAAACCTGACAACTCTTAATTGGGGTGTCTGTGCCTGTGCCCTTCAGTGTACAGCGCCTCCCCGGGAGGCTCAATATTTGGACGATTAAGAAGCGTAGTGGAGATGGATTAATTTTCCTCGGTCACTTTCCGCTGCCTGCCAGGGGACTGCTCCACGGGACCAGAGGCCGACGCCCGCGTCCCACTGGCTCCTCATCTGTTGGTAACACCTACCTACCGCTACCGTTCCACTAGCCTAGAGGGGCCACGTGGGCCCGCATTAACCTTTGTGTCCTGAACGCGTTTTGGTTGTTTTATCTGTGAAAAAGAAGAGATCAACAAGCTCATGTCGCGCCACCGAGTGGCGCGACATGAGTTGTTGTTCTGCTATTTTTGAAAAATTGTGAAAATGCGCTGCAAATATCTGATTAATCTATTTTGGAAGCAAACATTTTATCTCAATTTTTCGCTTCTGGGGAAACTGCGAGAACAACATGTTTTCAGATGGAGGTCTGCAGCCAAATATGGATAATTCTGGTTGGTCCTTGGCTTGAAATATGTCAGCATCACTGACACAGGAGCACAGATTTTTCCGAAAAACTAGAATCTAGTGTCAGAAACTATAGAATCTGGTGTCAAAAACTCGATTCTAGCATCAGAAAGTAGATTCTAGTGTCAAAAAGGAGATCTAGCATCAGAAACTATTCATGTAGTATCAATAGCTAGAATCTAGTGTCGGAAATACGTAGAAATCTAGCGTCAAAAGCTAAAATGTTGCTGCAGCTATAATCTGGTGTCAGGAACTACTGTATAATCTGGTGTCAGAAACTCGAATCGAGGGTCACGACACAATGGGTTAAAAGAATACCTGGCCTGGATGAGATGGCACAGCAGCTCTGGGGAAAAACAAAAACAATGGTGCACCGAGGAGCGGGTCCAGGGCTATAGGCTCAGGGAGAGGGAGAGAGAGGGTGGGTGAGGTTAAAATCCTCTGACAGCAGTGTCAAAGCCCACAGACATGCCTTCTCCCATGTGAAAATGACACGGGTCTTCTGCCACATCCTTGGCGTATCCCACCTCCCCTCCCTCCTTTTCCCATCTCCCTCAAGAGTCAATGTCAGAGTGGCAATGAAATGTCCCATTTTTTCCTTCTCTCCTCCTCAGACGCCTGTCATGCACAGACAGCCCGTTTTTTCCCCCTCTTCCCCTCTCTCTTTTTCTGATGCACTTTTCCTCTCTCTCTCTCCAGCCTGTGTGATGACATACTTCTGTCACCCTTCCTCTTCTGGTCTAACAGGGGGCTTTCAGTACGTTTTGACTGAGTGAAGTGTTTTGATGGACGGACGGCCTTTGGGTGTTTTTTTGCCACTTTGCTCCATGCAGCATCCATCCATCCACCGCCATGCATGCATTGCACGCTGGCGCCGTCAGTCGCCCCCCCCTCCTGATTTGAGAGCATATATAGCACCTGGCGACGTCCTGACAATAATGTGCTGTCGGCACCAAAACGCCTGCCTGAGCCTCAGATATAGCGAGAGAACCCAAACGGCGTTTTGGTGAGCGGTAAAATGTTCTGCATACAGCAGTCTTTCAGGACGTAAGCGTCGCCCACTGCACCCCTAGAAATGATTTCTACATCCATTTTCCCTCGTAGACTTCCAGACTTCCAAAGTGATTTTCTATAAAAGACGTTGTGCGAGCGGACAAAGACAACTCGGGTCGTGACCAGTGTTGCGTAATAATACTTCGGAGAATTATATATTACCATTACTTATATTATTTATTTGGACTCAAGAGCAATATGTACAGATATATATATATATATACCAGGCTAATCTGATGCATCTCAGAGGCAGAGCAGGTAGCTGGACTAAGGAGGGCACTGGAGCAATCAGGACAAGGCTGTTTAAGAGCTTTTAGGATTTAGGATGAATTTGAGAAAACAACAGGATTTTGGGTGTTTTTACCATGTATTTTTATGTACAGTGTGTATGTATGTACAGTATGTATGCATGTATAATGGAAAATGGTTCATTTATAAGCACAGTGGTTTTCAATGTTTTTCATACCAGGGCCCTTATTTTTCAGAATTTAATCCACGAACCACCATTTGTATAAACCTCCGAAACTAAAGAATAATAATAAACTAAAGATTTATTTAGCTTTTGTGGGTGGTCCCAGGCTAAGTGATGGAAAGTTGCTTAACCAGATGTAACTCTTGAGAGCGTAAAAATGAAACCAAATGGACCCTCGCGGGTCCATTTGGTTTCATTTTTTACCACTCTCAAGAGTTAAATTTCATCTGAATTAGACATTTTGGAATGTATGTTTTGCTTGTTTCGTTTCCCAAATACAGCCTGGAATTGTGGACAAAAGCACAATAAATCTTTAGTATTTGGGGTCTGTGGGGCTAAAACATCCTGGAATGGTGGTCTGTGGCTCAAATCCTGAATAAATGGTGGTCCCTGGGATGAAAAAGGTTGAAAACCCCTGATCTAGACCACCTGGAACCACCTGGAATCCTGGTGGCCCGGGGACCACCTGTAGAATATAGTGCCTTGGATATACCTTGGATATAGTGCCTTTATATCCAAGGTGCTTTACATAGACTGGACGCACATTCACCCATTCACACACACATTCACACTGATGGTGGCGGAAACAATGCAAGGCACAACTAGCACATCAGGAGCAATTAGGGGTTCAGTGCCTTGCTCAGGGACACATCGACACTAACTCTGGGGGAGCCTTCAAACCGGCAACCTTGCGGTTAGCGCCCACGGCCTGTTATGAGAGGCTGTTCTGCATTTCATGCGAGTGGAGTAAGTGAAGAGTAGCATAGAGCTATGGACATGGAAATAGAAATATAGGACATGGAAGATTGGAAATAATAACACATCAAGGACTGTAAACACAGTTTACATTCCTTGATGAAGCAGAGTATTATTTGCCTTTTTTTTACGATTTACAATTTAGGCATTTAGCAGACGCTTTTAATCCCCAGCGATTTACAGTAAGCAACAACAACACATGCAGTAATCCATCAAATACACAGAAGTACACAGATATTCACGCATCATGAGCAAGCTAAGAACCAGGCATCCGGACAATAATCTCTCTGTGCAATTAAACTAAATAGTATACGCTATACACAGTGCTATATGCATATGCAAATTACTTAACTGTAATACACATACGACGTGTGGTCATCGAGGCCAGTGCAAGCACTACGCTTCTGCAGGCTAAAGGCTCAAACATCAGGGGCGGATCTAGGCATGAGCATGGGGAGGCAATGCCCCCCTAAATGCACCGACTGCCCCACCAAGCATGACGGCATGCAAACAAACCCAAATTTAAAATACATTCCAATGAAAGTGCTTATGATAAAAAAAAAAAAAAAGATTCAAAAAAAACTACTACTGCTACTGCTACTA